>PVJO010002191.1:0-149604 GCA_004026905.1 Hystrix cristata | reverse complement strand
CCCAGGTCTGGCTCAGTATCAGCCACCAAGACCGACAAGGACGGGCTGGAAGCAGGGCGAGTTTGAGGCTCTGTGGGGCTGCAGCACCCTGACCCCCGCTGCTCCCCTCCGCAGCTCAGTGTGGGACACACACCTTGGACAGGCACAGCCTCTTCCCTGAGGGAAACCTGACTCGGGGGATGCAGAAGGCTCAGGGGCAAGGTGGGGGGTCCAAGGGAGATGAGGTGAGAGCCTCCGGGGGCACCCGAGGGTCTTGGGTAAGAGGAGGCATGAGAGGGGCCTCCATGTCCTCCAGAAGGGCTGCAGGTGGATTTTAAGCTTCCTAGTAGCTACATTGGTGTGTGAAGAAAGGACAGAAGCCTTGTCTCACAAGCCTGGGCATCCCCCCAAATTCCCACAGGGAGGAGGAGTCATCTCTCTTAGACCTGTGAGGCAGGATTCTCTTCCCTGTGGTGGAGAACACAGACTCTGACTTGGGTGGGATGGACTGGGCCTGAGTCTTCCTGGGGTGTCTGAGTGTGACAGGCTCCCCTCTTCCTCTCCCCAGGTGTTTATTTGGGGGCATTCATCCCCCAGTCCCAGCCCATGTTCTGGGCTGAGAGGCCCACATGGGTCCTCCTTGGACTTTGTATGCTTCTCCCCAAGCCCCATCTCCCTTGTGTGTGCTCCGCACAGGTGTCTCTAACCCCTGTAGTCGCTGTTACCTGCACTGCTAGGAGCTGAGGCGGTGGGGCCTATGTGAAGTGGGGCTCTGGGTTCAGCACAGAGCTGTCGGGGGCGGCCTGGGGAGTCCTGGTGTCCCACTGTCCTGCCTTCCTGCCTTCCCACCTCCCTCCCCTGGCCTGTACAGTGCCGCACACAGAGCACACAGAGGCCCCATGCCCAGCTGCAGTGCTGGAGGCCAGTGGGCAGTGAGGTGAGTAGTGGAGCCTCATTAACGACCTTCGGGGATGGGGACAGGGATGGGGCCGCCCAGCACACTCCTCAGCTCCGCTCAGGCTTCCTGCCATTGCCCCTACAAAACCAGTGCCAACCGCAGCCCTTGGAAATCCCGTGAGGCCGCAGTCTGACCAGCTCCTTCGTACCTCTCACTCCGGCATGCAGTCTGTTCAGGAAGAAGGATGCTGATGACAGGAAGTAGGGATGGGGAGCACCCAGCGGGGACCCCAGAAAGGGAGCCTGGCCTGAGACCTCTGCTCAGCCCCTCCTGCCCCGTGATTCTGCAACAATCGTCGTGGGCACCCACCCGGAGGCTTGGCCTGCACAGGGTCACACCCCGAGCCCTCCTCCAGGTGACCTCTGCTGACTGCAGTGACGCAGGATCCGCCCAGCGCTTCCTGTGATGCCCAGAGCTGAGGCCCCACCCACCTGGGGGCCTGAGAAGCTTCCGGTGCTCACCGATCCTGCGTGCTGCCCTCGGCAGCAAGACCCCCTCGCCGCCTGCTCTGATCTCTCTACTTTCCCTTGCTCTTGCTGTTCTTTAGCTCCGCTCCCAACAGCAGGGTGGGTTAAGGGAGGGAGAAGCCAGGGCCCCTGTGCTCGTGAGTGAGACGTCCATAGACACGTATTTCAGCAGTCATCTGAGACATCCGGGAGGGGACCTCGGGGGAGGCACACGGGGACACGGCCCTGGGGGAGGACATGGCCTTAGGGGACACGGGATGGGCACTGCAGGTGCCACGGGGGCGGAGTCTGTTCTCCCATCAGCAAGGCACCTGTTCGGGCCTCATTGGGAAAAACAGCTATGTCTTTGGGGAGACTTTTTCTCAAGCACAGCACCCCACATTATGTGATTTCCTTTTCTCCTACACGCAGAGGTTTCCCTTTCCAGCACTGACTGTTCGCTGAACTAGACCAGGGCCTGAATCTAGGGCGGCTGGAGACAGCCTTGGGCGTGCAGAGTCCCCCAGGCCTCGTCTGGAGTAGTAGGAGGGTTTCATCCCCGGGAGGGGACTGGCCCAGTAAGATGAGGTCATGACCAAGACACCTGGCTGTGTGCTCAGTGCAGGAAGCGAGAGCCTCGGGTTTCCTTGCATGGCAGGCCACCACCCCTGCTGAGACGTCAGCCCAAACCACCTCCTCTGCCCATGAGTTGGTATTCTCGAAGAGCATGTGGTCCCCACCATGCAGCCACGCAGGGCAGTGTCGGCCACGCCCCCTCTTCCCCCTGCCCTGGCCTGGCCCGGAGCCTTGCTGGGGTGGCTGATGCTCCTGCAGCTGGGGCAGCCTGTGGACGTCCCCAAAGGGAGAATGTGCTCCAGAAGCTTTCCCATCTCAGAAGTCCGTGGGAATGTCACCCGAGAGCTACACGAGGTCACTACCCCTTGAAATCAAAGCTGCAACCCAAGACGCTGCCTTCCGAGGGCCGATAACAAGCATCTGCAGAGGGGCAGCCGGGCTTGGAAGAGGCCAGATGTTTCCACATGTTCATCTTGGCAAGCCCCAGCTCAACCAGATCCAGTGCAGGCCTGGTCTGGGGCTGAGCGAAGATGAGGTTGGCTCAGAGAGCAGCAGAAAGCACAGACGGGCTTGCACGGCAGGAGCCAAAGGGCCGATGCTGTCCTTCCTGGGACTTGGGGACATGCTAGGAAGACTAGGAAAGATGTCTGTGGAAGACTGGTGGTGGCATGACGGCTTCGTTCATTATCCTGGGGTATCTGTTGAGAGGCTGCCTTGGGCAGTGACACGCGGGACACAGTGGTGGGAGGACAGGTCTAACCCCTCACCGAGCTTCCATTCCAGGACAGAAAGGTTGAGAATCGCACACCACCCTCCAGTCCAGGAATTTCACAGATTGGCTCTAGGGACAAGACAATCAAAACTCTTTAGGAACTAGGGAATAGTTTGAGGCTCTGTCATTCCATTGGTCAGAGAGTCCGAAATCTGAGGCGCTCACAGTGCCACAAGCTGGCGGTCGGTAGCTGGGATTTGGTCCAGATACCGGGACAAGCAAGGAGAGAAAAGAAGCCACACTATGGTCCTTGTCTATAGGACACGCGAAGCCTGAGCTCCTGGCTTCCTTCAGGCTGGCTGTCCGGGATGAATTCAGGACGGAGAGACCCAGAGCCCACTGTACGGCAGCCTCTCTGTCTGTCAACAGGGTTTGGGGAGAGGAGAGAGTTAAGAAAGACCAAGATGTCTTGGAAGGGTCATGCTGACACAGACCTGGGGGCCAGCCTTGAGAGGACAGGGCTTAAAGAGTATGAAAGAAGGGGGAACCTAAAAAGCAGGAGGGCTGGATGAGGATTAGACAATGGGGCAACTATAAAGTTGTTTAGCTAATGATCCATGCAAAGTGATATTTTCACATGGCCCTGGATCTCTTAGTTTTCTGGAAAAAAAAGTTAAATCTTGCCAGAGTCAGGTTTGCTTCCTGAGACCCCTCTGCAGCCTCTCACTACGCTAAAAGAAGACGATGTTAGAAGTGTGCGGGAAGTGACAGCTAAGAGGGTGAGCGTGACTCTAGTCACACAGATGTCCCCCTGGACCAAGAGCTTCTTGTTCCACTGTGACCTCTTCACGTTTCTGTCTTGAAAACAAAAAAATAAACTCCAGCTCCCCACCAACACACAGCTAAGCACTCAATGTAATTTGCATTTGTCACACCTTCCAAAATACTTTCTAGGACTTCTCTGTCTGCCCTTGAGAACTCTATCTGCACTGCACTAGCTGCCCAGGGCCCAGCCCTGGCCACCAGCTGTGCCCCCCTGCACCCCTCAGGGAGAGGAAGTCAGCAGGGGATCCAGACCCCGCCTTCCCGCCTCTGGCCACTCGCTGGGAAGGGAAGGGGTGCGTGCTGCTCCGCAGTCAATCCCAGCATCCAGGCACAGGCAGGGGGCTTTCCCTTCTTGTGGACAGGAGAGTGCGCATTCATAGAGCGGCCCAGAACTGGACATGCTCTTGATGGTTGGCAGCAGAGGATAAGTGGGCGGCTCAGGTCCAGGTGTTCCCTCTGCACGAAGCCATACACCCACCATGGGTGCCAGTGCCCTGTCACACACACATGCACACACTCAAGCACACTCACACATTCACATGCATAGGCACATTCACACAAACTCACTGCACACTCCCATGCACACACACATATACTCCTTCACACCTTGCACACACTCAGGCCTTCTTGCACTCAGACATTCACACACTCATACTCGCCTCTCCATCCACCCAGCCCCACCCCTTCGTCCCCTCCTTGATCTGCACTGATTGTGAGGCCCGCCAGTGGAGGGTCGCATCTGGAGACACCGTCCATAGCTTAGCTGGGTTGAGTAGTCCCGGATGTGGGACACAGGCACCTCCTATGTGCTGTCAGCACCTCCTGCCCTTCCGCCCCACGCCCTGGCTGTTGACGAGCTCCGTCCCCTCACAAGAAGTCCCACAGTTGTCCTGCGTGTCCCCTGCTGGCACCCCAGTCAGAGTCTCCAGGACTCTGTTAGGCAGAAGCTGAGCTACTGACTTGCCTCCAGCTTCTGCTCCCTGAGTTAGCACTTCCGAGGTCCCTCCTCACTAACTATCGATGGCACCCAGGTGTCAGCAGCAGGAGAGTCATTTGCTGACAGCCAGTGCCCTGCTGAGGCAGGTGGTGGGAAAGAAGCAGAACTTCCCGGGCCAGGCTGAGCCTGAGGGAGCCTTAGGGATGTTATTTCATTCCCCAAGTGTCAGGTTTCTCACCTGTGCAGTAAAGCAGTCACTACTCACTGAGTGGCTCCTGCGTGCCAGGCACGGGTGAGGCTCCGAGGAGGAGACAGCCGGCCATTCACAGGCTGATCGCCCTCAAGACCCGAGTGCGTCTGGGCGGCGCCACTGCTTTAGTCAGTACAAGCCGTCTCCGCGGTGAGGGTCAGCCAAGTGAAGGTGACGGCAAATACCAGCCTCCATTCTGCAATGGTGCCCACCCACGGGCCGGCGGAGTAGGCAGGGGACCCAGGCTCCCCAACCAGCTCATGCACGAAGGGCCCCGGCTCCCCGCACTTCACATGTGCAAGAAGAGCAAACGTGCGCCTCTCAGATTTGGGGCCCAGTTTCCGCCAGATGGATCATCACCTTGCCCGACCCGACTAATGCACCTTCCACACAGGGTGGAGGCAGAGCGGCGCTTGGCACGGCAAGTCCAGGACACTGCCCCCTGCTGGCTCCCGCTCCCTAGTCCCGTTCCGCATCCCCCTGATCTGGGGGGACCTGTCTCTGCCCCGTCCACTCTGCAGAGCTCACCCGTGTGCCATTGTCGGTGCCCGGGCCCCTCCTGGGCACAGCTGCTCTTGCACTTTGGGGCCAGCATGACGTGCAGCGAGGGCTCCTTGCACGCGGGCCCTGCAGGGCTGTGACAGTGGGTCTGGGGGCCGCGAGGTCTTCTCCGTGACACACGGTGGGCAGAGTGGCCATGCTGGGCGAGGAGATGGCTCCTGTCCCTGGCAGGCCGGAGCAGGATGGGGCGGGATCTCCTCGCACTCTTTAGAACACTGTGCACTTTAGAGGCCAGAGCTCTTTGTTTCTGGAATTTTCCTGAATATTTTCAGAGGTTGTTGACCTTGGGTGATGGAAACCACAGAAAGCTCATCGGCGGGAAGGGGCTGCCTGCCGGAGCAGTGCCTTTACCCCTTATTTCTTCCTGAGCTCTATCCCAGCTTCAAAACTACATCATCAAACTTTTCCATTTTACTTACTCACTTAGTTTTTCTTCTACGTGGAAGGTCCTTGGGAGAGACCATCTAAGGGCATCAACAAGTCCTTGTCCGTTGGAATGGGGACCATGTTTTCCCTGACCTAGAAACTCAGTCTGCAAACAGGGGATGTTGGAGTTGGAAGTCGCCTTCCAGCTCTTTCACCCACTTCCTGCCTCATAAAGGGAAGAAATTCTCCACTCACAAACACTTCCTGCCACATTACAAGTCTGCCCTTTCTTCCCTGTTTGCACTTCCAGCCCCAATAAACAGTTCTTTCCCATCACCTGGAAAAATCTGCACCAAACAACATAAGGCACATGCTCCCTTCTTCAGACCCACTGGAAAGCGATGGCTTCATGGCTTCCGGACAATCTCCCCCTGGGCCGTGGGCCACACAGAAAGTATTCCATCGTCCCCAGCAGTGCTCAGAGCTCACCAAGTGGGCAGGGCCTTGGGGCCAGGCTTCAACTCTCTGAGCTCTGTGCTGCCAAGCTCCCTCAAGTGTCTGTGTCCTGATAGGATAAAGGTGGGAGAGAGCGATTCCCTCCCTTAGGACGAGCAGGCAGGCAGGTCCGCATTGGCAGGGTTCTGAAAGGGTGGGCCAAGCCCCAGGCAGCCCCTCCAGTCCCCCACCTCAGAGGCCCTGCCCGCCCTTTCACAGACAGGACTGGAATCCTCACGCCCCAGGAGCATGCATCCCTGCTGTGTGACCAGTCACAGTGTCCTTCCCCATCGGCAGTGGTGGACAGGTGCATATGTGCTACAGTTTCCTTGTGACAGGTTTGGTTTTAGTTCACTTGTAAGTCATGTCCCGCTCTACGCCACATGGAAAACACATCCAACTATGAGGCTTCCTCTCTGCAGATGGGATCCCTCTGTAATTCCACCCCAGCCACTCGTGGGGACTTTTCTTCCTGCTCTGAGTCCGGCTCCTGCAGATATATCGCAGAACAATGGAGGCCTGCACTGTTGGGTTACCTTCTATTTCTGTAGCAAAATACCCGAGACCATTCCCTTAAAAGGAGGAAAGGCTTGCTTTGGCTGACAGTGTTGGAGTCTCAGTCCATGGTATGCTGCTGTCCTTGCGCCTGGGCCCGTGTTGAGGCTGCTCTTCATGGTGGGGGAGAAGCTGCTCCCATCGTGGAAGCTGGGAAGCAAAGAAAGCGAGAGTCTGGGGTCCTACAAAGTCCCCTCTGAGGGTCACTCAGGAACCAAAGCCTCCCACCAGCCACCCCTCCTAAAGCTCCTCCCACTTTCCGATTGTGCCGAGCCAGGGACCAAGTTTTCAACACCTGGGCCTTGGGGGCGTTCCAGACGCAAACGAGAGCCACGGTGGAGCAACACAGCCTGGAAAGAGGATTCCACAACCGACAGGGCCATCGAGGAATGGTCCACTGATGAACCAATTTTAAATATGGAGCTACTATCTGTCCTGCTCCTTCCAGAGCTACTCTGAGGCCAAGTAAGAAAAAGCAGCTTTCACAGAACTGTTCAGCCAGGGCGGCGGCAACCCAATGAAGAAGAGGCTCGTGTGTTCTGCAGGGGAGAGACTGTGGTCACATAGCTCACCACGGGGCATGAGGATACGGAGGGGTTTTTACTTTTGTACCTTAAAAAGTTCATATGTCAACACATAAAACGCAACACTTTTAAAGTAAAAAATTTACCAGAAGAGTCTATCGACATGGCAGAAGGCCACCAAGGTCCACAAATGACAAGATGATGGAGTGCTGTGATGCGTTGGTTGATGGTCTCCTAAGGAGGAATCCTTGGTGTGTTTTTGAAAATGGAAAATTTTGTGCTGTCATCTCTTTGGCCGGAGCAACAGCCCCTGCTGAAAGACAAGAAGAAAAATAAGTGCTTCGGAGTCAGGCTGGTGAGAGTGAGAGATGGGGTGCGTGCTCTGCTCCCCACCTCACTGGGATGGCAGGTGCTGGGGGGCCCCAAGGGTCAGCATCCTCCAGGCGTCACTACAGACCCTGCACCTGGGCACCACGATGGCACAGGAGCCTGGCAAGGTCTCCAGGAAAGAAGAAATCAACAGGCTCCACCTTGGATTGCAGGCCACCACACCTAATGATCGATGGAAAGCTGTGTGCCACCCGATAGACCGTACAGCCCAGAGCCACAAGGACAATCCCGCTGTCCAGGGCTCGACAGGGCCGAGTCTTCCCGGTCCATGCTTGGAAAATCCTCGTGGAATCTGGGAAGAGAGAGAGAGGCTTTTAGTAACTTTCCTTTCTTTTTTGCTGTGCTTTGCCGACAGTTGTAACCAGAAAAGCACTTGATGGTTCTCTGAAGTCCATGTCCTGTCACCCACAGTTAGAAACAGCGTAACTCGTAGTCCGGCAGCAGCCGTGTCACCGGGGCCACGTTAGAGACGCGGGATCTTGTGCCGGGCCTCCAACCTACTGAATCAGAGCTCGTGTTTTCGCAAGGTCACCGAGTGGCGCATCTTAAAATCTGAGCAGCCCCTCTCTACGATAAACTGTTGCAAAGTTAAGAAAATGAAGAGGACGTTTTCAAGGCGTCTGCCCCTCTTGCCCTTGTGTGGTAATTTACCTCTCAGAGGCTCCTTCAAGCAGTTGTGCGGGGCGGTGGGTGGCACTCACGTCCCTCCAACAGCATCTCTGCACATCATCGCTGCCTTTTTCACAGATATTTCCAGCGGTGTGCAACAACCCCCTAGCAGATGTGCTCCAGTTAATTTCATGCAATTACTTCTAATGGGACACTAGCGTGCTTTAAATTTTTTTTATATTGTAAGTAGTTTAGCAATAATTTTTTGTGCCTACTGATTTACATATTTAGGATTTTTTTTCTTCCTAAGAGAGATTCCCAGGAAAGAGTTTAAAGCTTTCTTCTCTATTAGAAAACAAATATGTTATTAAAAGCATTTTTTTAAGCTATGAGAACACAAATCTTCGTGTGTACTAGAATTTCACAGAACCACACACATGTATGTGCATGCGCACACACATCTGTGCATCGGGGTGGGCTCCGAGTGAGGTCTGTCGTCAAGCCCCTTACGGGACTGGCCTCGACCTTCGGCATCTGCTGCTGCGAGCAGTTACGGAGGACGCAGCCCTGGCGTTCCCTCACAAAGGTGCTTGGCGGCTCTTTGTGCTGTTTTTGCAACTCACTTTGAGTCTTTAATTATTTCAAAATAAAGTGAATGAAAAATGACACAGAAAAGGTGACGGCACAGCCACCCCTGCTGTCGCTGCAGCCCGAGGCTGTTAATGCTTTGCTGTATTTATTTCAGACTGTCTACACCCGGCTGAAAACACAAATGCAGACTAAACCACTGAAAGGGCTGTCAGCAGGTGCTCTGGTTAGGCACAGCTTTGGTTGATGCCCTGGGGACCAGAGGCCAGCGTGGGAGGCTCAGAGTGGGTCGGAGCCCAGGACCGCCTGGGAAGGCCTGTGCGTCACCACATTCCAGCTCCGCCCCCAAGCCCTTCCCGCCTCGCTTCCGCCAGCACAGTCCCACTTCCTACGTGGACTTCCGGAGGGACTGAAAATTCCAGGCAGTGACATTGGGTGCTGCAGCCCACGGAAGCCAGAGAGTCCCACTGCTGCATGCCCGGCCTGGCTCCCAGCTGCACCTGCAGAAAGAACAACAGGAAAACGACCGAGGTTGCTGTGGTTCATTAGCGACCCAGGTCCTCACAGGAACACTTGAGTCAAGAGCCCGGAGAACACTGGAGTCCCCTTCCATGCCGCCCTGCCTCCCTTGAGAAAGCTCAGTAGGTGGCCTGTAGATGTCTCGTCAGCAGGTGCCGACTAATGGCCGAGAACCTGACTGCCACAGTGTCCCATGATTGTGCACGTCCGTCCTCCTGTGGGCGTCGGCTCCTGCCTTCTCTCTCTGCTTCCTGCCCCCCATGCCATTAGCAGCTCTCTCCGCCAGGCCTCTCTGCCCTGCTGTCCTGCCTGGGAGCCAGCTGACCACGGACTGTAAACATGAGTCAAAATAAACCTCCTCGAAATTGTGTGTGTTGGGTATTGTGTCACCGTGTCTCAATAACAAGGAAAGTGACCATGACGTACAGGTTTGTCTTTTAGAACTTCCTGGAATTTTTTTCTAGCATTTTAAATCAGTAGCTGTGGAAGCTGTCAGCAGGAAGGGCTGACGGGTTGATAAAAAACTGGACTCAGGCCGAGCACTGGCTTCAGGTCGCCCGTGACCTTGGAGCAGGTGCCTCACAAGACGGTCTCTGCATCCAGAAAGGGGTGGGACTGGGGCTGCTTTTGTTACTCAGTGCTGAAGTACAGGTGTGCCAGCGGCAGGGAAGGGTCAGGATGCCAGGGTGTGAGGACAGGAGCTGGGACACTGGGTGCTGCCAGAATTCCAGGGCAGACTGAGCCGCATCTTTTCAGGCTGACCTTGGTCGAGCCCTGTCTGTCAGAGCTGGAGGAAGTGACCTGTCCAGGCCATTTCTCACTACCAGGGCTGGCAGCCACATCAGGGCCTGGTCCTGGGTGGTCACCTGGGCGTGGCTGGGGAGGCACAGGCCCCGCTGCAGCCTGGGCCCACCCAGGAGAGCCGCTCCATCTCGGCAGGGCAGAGATGCCCGCTAAGCACAGCGTCAGGGCCACTAGACTCCTAGGCACATGTGGAGGGCTTTGGTTTCATTTAAAAACAAACTCCAAGGTCAAAGGAAAGGTTGGCATGTTCGTCTCCTTCTCTGTTCCTCCTCTTCCTCTTCCTTCTTCTTTTGTGGTACTGGGGATTGAATCCAGGGCCTTTGCACTGAACTACACCCCCTGCCCTATCGCTAAGTTGTTCAGGCTGGGCTTAAACTTGCAGTCTTTCTGTCTCAGCCTTCCCGGAGTGCTGAGATGACAGCATGCTGCCCCTCACCCACAGGTGTTTTCTTGTCTTTTCTTTGAGAAGAACTGTCAGGTCCACAGTGCTGCACTCTGGAAACAGCTCGGCAGTGCCACCCATTGGCTTCCCCAGGACAGCCGTGGCATTCGCTCAGGGCCCAGAGTTGTCTCCTCCTCCCCTGGCCCAAGACAAAGAGAGAAAGATGAGCCTGCTGATCAGGAGCTTGGGCCTCCCTCTCGGAGACTAAATGGCATTAATGTATTTGCCAGCATGGAAAAGTTTACGGGAGCGTGGAGAGAAAAAACACTTGGGAAAAAACTTCTCAATTTAAGGAATAAGCATTATACACAGAGCCCAAAGTGCAGCGCGGCTCCCAGACTGGCCCGGAGGCCTCAGCAAAGGACAGCCAAGCCGCTGCACCTGGGGACATCCCTGCCGGGAAAGGAGCACAAATTACAGAACCCTGCGAAGAACCAAGCGTGCATCTCAGCCGGCCCAAATGTTACCTCCCCGGCCTCTAAGTCGGCAGCCTTTGTTTTATTTTTAACGCAGAGTTTATCATTTTAAAAATTCTGGGGATGTAGTTCCATTTGAGCATATTCATTTAAAACTACATGTGTGCACTACCGCAGGAATCCCTATACACAGTGGAAACCCCCACGAGGAAAAGTGAGATGCACATAACTGGCGTCCTTTCCCGGGCCCAGGGGACAGCCCGCCCTTCCCTCCCCCACAGCTGCTGGTAACACGCAAGGCGCAGGCGCAAGTTCGGCAGGATTCCACTGGGCAAAAGAGCAGGCTGTCTCCAGTTTTGCCCTCTCAGAACTGAGAATTTGGGCTCACCGAGCACCCAGCCAGCCTGCATTTCCCAGCCTGGTGCAGGGTAGACGGGTCACCACGACACCCCGGGAAGCAGAGGGGATCCTGGTCACCTGAGGGGTTCTGACAGCCCTGCTCCTGCTTCCCGGCCCAGAACCCTGGATCAGGGTGCACAGTGGGGTTTCTGCTCCTCTTCCAGCCACACTTGGGGGCTCACAAGCCTTGCTCAGGCAGTGCCATGGAGCTGTGGGGAATTCATTGATACTGACACACGGCCTTGTCTATTTGGACTAATACGAGGTCCGATCAAAATATACGGTGAATGTTTCCATTTAAAACATTTATTACAGTAAAAGACACATCGCCATGAATCCCCCTCAAAGTCCTCCCCGTCGCCACAAGCACATCGTTATTGTCACTCTCTGAAGCGTCTCTGAAAGTCCTCTTTTGTGACATCTTCATGATGCGTGATCAAAAATACAGTGAAAGCTGCTGCTGAGAGCATCCAACAGGAAGTCAGGCTCCTGAAACGTATCGATGTGTCCTCAATCACCTTATTCATCAGCTCTGACACTGCAACTTCCGGCTTTTCCCCAAAGTCAAAATGACTGTGAAAGATAGATGCTTTAAATCGGTCAGGACACAGAGGTAGCCATGGCACTAAAGACTCACCAGAGACTTCACCGTGGTTTTCGCCCACTGTTACGGTTTGTGTCTAGATGTCCCCCCAAAGCCTCATGTGGCAAGAGATAGCTGGATCTAGAGTGTGTGACTACTAAATTGATCCATTGATCGGTTTGACATGGTTCTGCTGGGATCAAGGATGTGAGACTGAGATTGGGGGTGGGAGTGCGGGCCGCCCCGAGACAGGTAGCCTAGATAAAAGATACAGGAAGAGGCTAATTAGCTGCTTGTTTGCATTGCTTATGTGCCCACATTCCTTGCATTTCCTCACTTTACTTTGCTGCCATAGGTCAGCTGCCGGCCCGCCCTGCCTCTGCCATGCCGCCCTGCCTCGGACCCAGCTGACTATAGACTGAAACCTCTGCAGACTGTGAGCTAATAAACCTTTCTTCCCCTAACTTTGGGTGTCGAGTACTCTGTCCCAACAACGAGAGAAAAGTAACTAAAACACCCACCCTAGTCCAGAAGGAAAGAGCAGTGGCAGGTGGCAACCCAGGCCGAAAGTCTGCAGGGAAGGGCATCCCCCTGACCTTGGACAGTCGGGCTGCTCACAGCGTCTCGGTGGAGACCTTTCATTCTGCTTGCCAGGGAACATGTGGTCACCCACCTGCCAAACTCTATGTGGGACCCCAGAGCAAGCTGTCACCTCCATACAGACCTGGTCCTTGAGGCAAAGATGAGGTGTTGTGGGTCCACCCCTGCTTTTTGGAGCTCACTTCACAGGGGTTCGGCGGGGCACGCTGGGATCCTGAGATGCTGAAAGCTGTACGGGACCCCTCGTGGCAGTCACGGAAGTCCCCACAGCTCTACGAGACCCAGAAGGTCCAGTGAGCATTCTGGGCTCCTGGGATCGGCGGCCCTGAGCTGTAACACCCCACGTGGTGACAGATGAGGCCTTCTACGGAACTGGGCGCTGGCAGGATACTCCCTTGTGCCCTCCATGGTAGATGGTATTATCGTCATCTTATAGATGAGAAGCCAGCACGGAGAAACAGGAAGCAGGCCAGGAAAGGTGAGGCTGCTCACCTCCACAGCAGCAGGATGGTGGTGGACAGGGGTCAGCAGCATCCCAGGCCTGGACCCCTGCATGGCCACCCTGCCCCCTTCCTCTATATCCCATTATCCATGGGGGCAGCCGCCTCATCTTGGCATCCACAGTGGGAAGTGGGAGGCAGAGCCCCACCATGTGGAGCCTGTGCTGGAGCCAGGGCGGGTGAGGTTGGCATGCCGTGCCAGATCAAAGCTGGAGCCTCTCTGTGCCAGGTTACCCACCCAGGCCCTGCACAGACCGCACCTGCCTGCACCGGATGGCCGCTGTGGGATTTTGGAAAGAGCAGGGCAGGGCCCAACCTCAGGCGCCTCCCTCCTCGAGGTCCTTGGGCTACTGGGTCAGCTCCACGCGTCTCCTGGAAGCTAAGCTCTCCTTCTCTCAAATGGTTGGAGCTTTTCAAAACCATCTGAAAGAACAACAGGAAAGGAAGGATGATTTCTAAACAGACACCAGAGGTGAACTAACGGGCTGTGCTTCCTGCTCATTTAGACCCGGAAGTGCAGGAGAAGAGCTAAGGTGGCCTGCTGGGGACTGTTGGCTGCTCATTCCCGTGCGCTGTCGGCGTGGAGGCCCTGAGCATGGCACAGGCATCTTGTGTGGCGCACGGCGTGGGCGCCACCTGGCAGGCAGGTAGCCAGGGCTGGAGCAGAGGCCACTGAGAGGCCGCTCAGCCATAGCCCCTCTGCAGCAAGAAGTGAGGACGGTCAACAGAGGCTGAGATCACAGTACTTTTTTTTTTCTTTTCGCAGTGCTGGGAATTGAACCCAGAGCCATCACACCAAGTTACACCTGCAGCCTCTTTTAAATTCTTTTCATTTTGAGACATGGACTCACTAAGTGGCTTTCCCAGGTGGGGTTTGAATTGCAGTCCTCCTGCCTCAGCCTCCTTGAGTGCTAGGACTCCCGGGTGTGTGTGTGTGTCACCAGCCCAGCCAGTTCTGGCAACATTTGCTGGGTACATTTCAGGTGAAGAGCAAAAAGAGCTGCACAGGAGATACAGGGGCCCCCGGGTCCCCTTGCTCTGGCTCGGCTTTGACGTGGGCTGGGGCGCCCCACCACCGGCCGGGACCTCTGTTCTCAGAGACATCAGGTCAGGCCTGCACAGCCCTGCCCCTTCCTCAGCCCGGAAGCACAGTGTGCAGCCGCCCTCTGCCTGCGCCTTGCCTCACAAACGCCCTGGGCAGCCGAGAGAGCCCTGGAAGGTGACAGGAAGTCCAGGTTCAGGGTCACTGGGGGAAGTGGCCCCAGCCCTGGCACCAAGAGTGGGTCTGCTGAGACGAGTGCGGAGCAGACTGGAGACCTGAGACCGGTGCACGCCGGTGACCTCCACGTCTCGTGTCACCCTCAAGAAGGTTGCAGGCTAAGGAAGGGGCATCGTGCTGAGGCGCACAGGAGCTTCCCGCACGGTCAAAGGTACAGATGCCCCGTGCAGGTGCCTGCGGCAGCTGGGTCCACCCCTATAGAGACCCACCCGCTGAGCCTCAGCCACTGCAGGCGGTAAAACCTCAGCATGGCAGGCAGGAGGCCCCGAGGCCACCCAGCAGCTGGCCCTGATCGCCCCTCGAGTGGGAGGAGTGCTCTTCCCAGGCAACTCCTGCCCTCAGGCTGGAGGGCGGCTGGAAGCCAGACAGGCTGCTGCTAAGAGGAGGGAAGCGCTGGGCGATCTCACTGGTTTCATCCTCAGCACAATCGCACGATCCTTTCAGTTTTTACAATCTGCTTCTTTCTGCTAGAGATAGATGGCAGGTAAATCTGCTCTCTTTTGCTTTTCAGAGTCCTGGGTAGCACATCTCTGGCTGATAGAGGCTTAGCTGAGCCAAACACCCCACTACACACATTTTATAGAAAGCACTGTGGGAATCTCACACGGAGAGAGGAAGAACCTGTGCAGTGGCCGATGCTGAAGACTGAGCCAGGGAGAAGGGAGGGGTTATTGTAGAAGAACATGGGAGAGCGGCTGATGGAGACAAACCCAGGGTTGGGCCCATCTGTGGCCACCTGCCTGTCAGGGCCCAGATGCTGTGCGTATCTGGGAGCAGGCCGACACCTGCTTGGGCAGTACAGTATCAGCCAGCGGAGAGAGTGGAGCCGTGAGCCCTGCTGCCGGAAACCCAGTCAGTGCAGTCAGGAATCTATGAAGCACCAGCGTCAGACCTAGGCGCCCAGAGGCTGGGACCTAATCTTGTTACCACCGGTATGCGGGGTCCTGGCCAAGCCCCGGGGCGAATCAGCTGCTCAGACAGATGCCGGCTGAGGCCGAGGACTCCGACGTGGGCTCCTGGTTCTGCACAGAGAGCAGAGGAGAGTGCAGTTACATGGCATCATCCAGCACGCTCTCAACATCCTTGCGTTTGGACTCGCCGATGTTGAACTAACACTCGTGTGTGACACCAACCAGGGTACGGAGCAGAGTGCACCAAGCATTCACGTTAGCCAGTTCAGTGGGTTTAACATCTTCATGGATTCGTGTGGTCACCAGCACAGTCAGTGTTGAGTGTCGGTTCACCCCGTGGAGCAAGCAAGCTGCTTTTTGTCACATTCGCCTAGGTGCCCTGCCCTGGCAACTGCTCCTGTCCCAGCCCTGGGCCACCACGAATCTTCTCTCTGGCCCTTGGGATTCGCCTGCTCTGGGGTTCTGTGTAGATGAAATGATACCGCAAGTGGCCTTGTGTGACTGACTGGCTTCTCCCACATACTGGGCTTGTCAAGTGTCACCCACATCATAATGTGACCTTGCAGGTCACCCTTTTATGGCTGAGGAACACTCCACCCTGCAGACCTGGCAGAGTTTGCTTCAGTGCTGATCGGCTGGTCAACAGTTTCTCTGTTGGTTACGGTGGGGATTGCTGTGAATACTCAGGTGCGCGTGTGTGCCTGGGGTATGTTTGGGGGTGGGGTGCTGGGTTGTGTGGTGACTCTGTTCCTCTCTGGGGGAGCTGCCTGATCGCTCTCCTGAGGGGCTTGCCGGTTTCCAGTCCAGCCAAAAGCACACGCGGGTTCCAGAGTCATCACCGGGCCCCTCGGCTTGTGCTAACCCGTCCTCGCGACCACAGCTCTCCCCGCGAGGCGAAAGAGACGCTTATTGAGACTTTGATTTGCTGCGCCCTGGCGGTCAATGATGTAAACCTTGTTTCTTGATCTTACTGCCATCTATGTATTTTCTTTGGAGAAATATCTACTGAAATCCTTTTCCCTTTCCAAAGATTGGTTATTTTTCTTTTTTAAATGACATTTCCTATTTTCTTCTATTTTGCGCATTGACTTTCTACTTTCTTGATGGGATTTATTGAAGCACAAATACCTGTAGATTGTGATCAAGTCCTATTCATCTATTTTTTCTTTCGCTCTTCATTTTTTTGGTGTCACAGAGCTACAGTTTATATCTAGATATCCCCTAAGGCTGCGTATGCTCATAGACGGGGCCTCTGAAGGTGACTGGGAGACGGAAGCTCACAGCTGACCTGCTATTAGGAGGTGGGAAGAGGCAGCTACTGGGCACCACCTGGAAGGGTCTGTCTCCTCCCAGCTGCACCTTCTCTCTGCTTCTGGGCTGCCATGCTGCGAGCAGCTGTCCTTGCCCAGGCCCCTCTGCAGCACCAGCCTGACTTGGAGCTGGCTGACCGTGTGAGAACTAAGAATACAGAAACGTCTCTGGCCTTAAGTCTTGGCATTGTGTCTCAGCGATGAAGAAAGTGACTAAGACACATATCTAAGAAGGCTTTGCTGAATACAGTGTCATGAAGACGTTTTCCCTATATGTTCTTGTAAGAGTTTTATAGTTTTAAAGTTTACATTTAGGTTAATAATCCATTTTGAGTTAATTTGGTATATGAAGTGGAAAAGGAGCTCCATTTCCCTTCTTGTATATAGTTGTAGATATCCCATTTTCCCTGTACCATTTGTTAAAATACTCTGCTTTCTCCATTGGATTGTTTTAGCATCCTTATTGAAAACCAATCACTCATAAATTTGTAGGTTTATTTCTGGACTCCCAGCTCTAGTCCATGGATCTACATGTCTGCTAGTACCATATGGTATTCATTATGAAAGTTTCTCAGTAAATTTC
This sequence comes from Hystrix cristata, assembly GCA_004026905.1. NCBI lineage: Eukaryota > Metazoa > Chordata > Mammalia > Rodentia > Hystricidae > Hystrix > Hystrix cristata. Next base: position 132,487 of record PVJO010002191.1, on the reverse strand, counting down.
AAAATTCTCATGACTTCTCCACCTTCTTTCTTCCTTTTCAAAATTATTCCCATTACATAGAGTCCCTTGAATTTCCATATGAATTTTAGGATCAGGCAGCCAATTTCTTGAAATAAGATAACTGGGATTTCAATAGAAATTGGTTGAATCTGTGGATCAATTTGAGGAATATTGCCATCTGTGTTAGTTTTTGGTCACAGTGACAAAATACATGAAATAAACAACTTATAAGGAGGAAAAATTTGTTTTGACTCATGGCTTCAGAGGTTGTGGTTCATGGTCTACTTCTTCATTACTTTTTGGCTGATGGGGAGCTAGGCCATCATGGCAGGGAAAGGGAGTAGGGCAAACCACTCACTTCATGGCAGCTTGGAAGCAAAGAGCATCCCAGTATCCCCATCAAAGACACGCCCCCAATGACCTAACTTCTTCCCACCAGGCCACGCCCACTACAGTTTCCACCCAACTGTGAACTGGCAACCAAGCCTTTATTACATAGCCTTGGAGCACATTTAAGATCCAAACCATAACAGCATCTTCACATTATTAAAACCTCCATGCTATTAGCACGTCATGTCCTTCCATCTATTTATTTTTTCCTTAATTCTGTTCAACAACATTTCATGGTTTGAAATGCATAAGTGTTACTCTTTTAAATGTTATTCTTAAATGTTTTATTCTTTTTGATGCTGTTGCAAATAGAATTGCTTTCTGAATTACATTTTTGGGTTGCTAAGTGCTAGTGTATAGAAATACAATTAATTTTTGTATATTATCTTGCACCCTGCAATAATGCTGAACTTGTTTATTAGCTCCAGGTTCTTTGTTTTGATAGTTCTATATGCACAATCACATCATCTGGAAATAGGGATTGTTTTCCTTTTTCCTTTGCAGTCTGGATGCCTTTTATTTCTTTTTGTTGCCTGATTGCTGTAGTACAATGTTGAAGTGATGAGAGTGGACATCTTTCTCTTGTCATCTATCTTAGGGAGCAAATTTGTCTTTCACCATTAAGTATGATGCCAACTGTGGTTTCTTAGAGAAGTTCTTTATTAATTTGAGATGATTCCTTTTTATTGCTGATTTAGTGAGAACTTTTATCATAAATAAATGTTGGATTTCTTCAAATATTTTTTCTGTATTGGTTTTAATAATTGCGTGTGCTTTTCCCTTTATTCTATGAATATGGTGTTTTACATCAAGTGGTTTTCAAATGTTAAACCAATCTTGCATTCCTGGGATAAAATCCACTTAGTTGTAGTATATAACCCTTTCCATATGCTCCTGGCTTCAGTTTGCTAAATGTGTAAAATCCATTTGCATCTCTATCCATGGAGGATAGACTCTGTACTTGCCTTTCCTTTCCATATCTTTGTCTGGCTTTAGTATGAGTAATACTAGCAGTATGAGTTTGGAAATTTTCCCTCTTCTATTTTAAGGACAATTTCTAGTGTCCCTGAAATTTATTCCTGGCTCATGGGTTGTTTAAAATTATGTCGTTTAATTTCCAAGTATTTAGGAACTAGGTTAAGAAAGTTCCTTTTGATTGCTAGTTTAGTGAGGTTTTATTATTGGTTTCTAATTTACTTGTCTTTAGTCAAAAGACAGACTTTGTGTGATTTCAGTCCTTTGGAATTTATTGAAACTTTTCTGCTTAGCATGCAGTCTGTCCTATAGAGCACGTCATGTGCATGTGAGAGGGGTGTGTGTTCTGCTGTTGCTCAGTGGATTATTACATACATGCCAGTTAGGTCAATCTTGTTTACAGGCTCAGCTCTTATTTATGAGTTTTTAATTTAACTGTTCTATCAATTACTGAGAGAGGAATATTGGAATCTCCAAATTATGAATGTTGAATTTCTTATTTTAATTCATTTAGATTTTGTTTCATATAATTTTGGACTTTGTTTTCAGGGGCATATACATTTGTTATTGTTATGTCCTCCTGCTCCTCACCCTCCCTTCTTCTTTTTCTCCTCCCCCTTCCCCTTCCCTTTCTTCTCCTTCAGTGCTGAGGGATTGAACCCAAGGTCCTGTGCATGCTGGACAAGCAGTTTATCACTGAGCTACGTCCCAAGCCTGTTATGCCTTCTTGATGTATTGACTGTTTCATCATTGTGAAATGTTCTTCTTTGGTACTAGTAGTATTCCTTTTGTCACATTCGAGTTTGTTTGGTACAAACATAGCCGCCCTCGCTCTCTTATGGTCACCATTACTATGACATATAGTGGTACTGTGGCTCATGAGCCAAATTCTTTCCATGATTCTGGTTACAAACCTACCTGGATGAGAACCAAATCAAATTTTCCCATGAGGCCAACATTGGACCTAGCCATTGAATTTGATCTGTATCTTTTCTGTCCTTTTATTTAAATCTACTTATGTGTTTAACCCTAAAATGCGTCTCTTGAAGAGAATATATCATTGTGTCTTCCTTTTCATCCATTCTGATGATGCTCATCTTTTGTTCAGAGTATTTAACGCATCGACATTTTTTAATGAGGTTGGATTTACTGCTGCCATTTTATTTACTTTCCAGATATTTTGGGTTGTTTGCTCCGCTTTTAATGTAAACTGTTTATTTTTGAAACTTGAAATTTACAAAATGTTTCCAGGATAGCACGGAACATCTGTTCCTTTTTAATGTCTTCTCTTGTGTTAAACAGAACAGATGTTAAGTAAATACACAAATACATTATAGGTGTGTCAATGCAAACTATTCTGTTCCTAGGTATGTTTTGCTGTTCATCCGTTTCTGGTGATTGTGCTTAGAATCCCACCGTGTGTGTCGGGAATCAACTTACCGAGAGAAGAGGGTTATTGTGGCTCAGAGTCTGGGAGGTTCCAGGCAGCATCAGTCAGCTCTGTTGCTTTTGGGTCTGGAGCAGCAGCACCTCGCAGACAGTCAGCTAGAGAGAGAAAGAGGAGACCAGCATCCTGCAACCCCCTTCAAGGGTGCGCACCCCACGACCTAAATCCCCCCCATGCTCCGCCCCCTGAAGGCCCCACAGTCCCCAGCGAGCCTGGCCCAGGCAGCGAGCCTTGTCACACGGACTGTCGGGGGACATCCAACAATCCCCTGCTGGGACTGCAGCAACACGCATCTCCGGGTTACTGGGGACCACCTTCCGGTAACACACAGCAGATGTGCCAGAGGGGGTTTCATCTCCAGTCTCTATTTTTCTGCCCTTGTCCTCTGACATATCACATTCATGTACGTCATAAACTCAACAATACGATATTATGATGGGCACTCTAACCAACCTTACGTCTACTAAAGAAATTAAGGACCAAAGCTTTACCTTCGGCCGCATACCCACCATCCCTGGCGTTCCGACACACCCCCACACACCTGTCACCCTTCATTTGGAAGGACCTCCTCTTGTGCCTTCCGTAGGTCGGGCCTGCCACAGAGAGTCCCCTCAGTCTCTGGCTGTCTGGGAAGGTCCTAGTGCAGCCCCAGTTCTGGAGAAGATATTCCAGGGCACACACTCACTGGCGGACAGCTGACTTTCAGCACTTTGGCTACACAGTTCCTGGTGTCTGGCTGCCTCTGTCCAGAGGGAGAAGGCAGATGGCTCCTTCCAAGTGAGGAGTCATTAGTTTTCTACAGCTATTCTCCATTTTGTTCTTCATTTTTGCTTCGGTGACAGTGGGTTTAGCGAGGATCTCCTTAGGCTTTTCTCATTCGAGAGGTGACAAGCCTCTCAAACCTACGGCAGGTCCCACCATCTGGCCACAGGCTGTGGTCAGTACAGGTCCCTCACATCCTTTCTGAACAGTTCTGGGGTCCCCCATCCCCCACCGATGTCCACAAAAAGTGCTGCACACTCAGACCCCACGAGACCCACATCCGGGTCCTCAATGCTTTTCCAGTCTCAAAGCAAGTAAGAGATCCTGATCTAATGGAATAATGCACAGAATGGTACCATTAACTAGGAGAAAGACACCTCACTGTACAGAAATCAGACCATTTGTACAAAAAGGGGACAATAAAAAGTCATCGGTGGCCCTAGCACACAGAGAAAACCACGGGTTTTTGGTTTTAGTTTTTCTCTTCCTGTAGAGGGTTGATGTGTGGATGTGTGTGTGTGTGTGTGTGTGTGTGTGTGCTTTGCTTTACAGGAATTAAACCACGAAGTATACACTGGTCTGTAATCTGCCCTTCCATCCAACCGTGTGTGGGCACATTTGTGTTAGGAACATTTTTAAATAAAGGAAAGCATTGGCCTGTATGTAAAGAGTGCTAGAGACGGGTCGTTTACTATTTCTTTTTAAAAATTCATTTATAATTTTTAATGTTTTAGCTTTGTTGAGGTTTAATTGACAAATATTGTATATATTAATTCTGTACAACATGCCATATGCGTACATTGGGAAATTACTCTAGACAGCTAACTTACACAGAAATTAATGTACAGTCATAGGGGGACCGGGCTGTCATGGAAGTCAGCACAAAAATAAAGGCAGCAAAATTGTAGCTGGAGGTGCATTTGAAGAAGGTCAGCCTCAAGGTACAGATGCATGGCCAGGCCTGCAAGCCTCCCTAAGGGGTAAATGCAATTTGAGCTTATATTGTGATCAGCACCACCTAGACCAGTGAGTCCAGACAGGCACCAGTCGCCTGGGTGGGGACCAGAGCAACTGGACCATCTCTTTCCCCAAATCTCTTTGTTCTTTCCAGGCACCCTTGCTACTTGCATCATTTCCCTACTGGATCAATATTAGCTCAGAAGCTGTACTTGTGATCCTGCAGGTTGGTTATACTGTGACCCATGTTGTACCCACATTGGGACTTTGCAGCATAAATTACCCTTGACTAAGGGCCTCGATAGTCACCTCACTCAGGACCCTTCCTAGAAATCCAGGAGCTATTCTTCTCTCCTTATTCCCAACAAAACTTCCCAAACTTCTTTCTTTGGTTTGCAACATCTTTCCTTCATGTTGTGGGACCACGAACTTGGCACGGTTGACATCTACCAGGTCTGGAGTTATATTTCTTCTGTATCAAAATGCCTACGATCAAGCTCATTGGCACAGTTATCATTGAACAGAGTGACTTTCACGTGTGTGCTGAGCAGGGAGACGGTGGCTCTCAGCCAGCAGTGGCCTCCAGAACTCCTCATCTTGCAGCTGCAGGTCTGTGCCTCTGCCCAGCACCTCCCCACATCCTCACCTCCAGCTGCTGGTCACCACGTCCTGCTCCCTGCCACATACGGAAGTGAGGATGCACAGTGTTGTGTTTGTCTTTCTGGGGCTGGTTTACTCACTTGGCGTAATGTCCTCCGAGTCATGCATACTGTCACAAATGACAAGACTTCCTTCTTCCTAAGGCCGAATGATCTCCTGGGGTGTGCCTGTGTGTGTGTGTAAGAGAGAGAGAATATCACATTTCCTTTTCCACTCATCCACCAACAGACACGGGGCTTGTTTCTGCCCATGCACCACTGCACACGGCGCCGTAGTGAACATCAGAGCACAGACAAAATGGGCCCTTTCGGGGGGCTGGAAAGATAGTGCTTGACTCCGGCCAGTCGGACTGCTGCTGTCCTTGGGGGTCACTTGGCTAGAGATGTGAAGGTGGTCCCAGCAGTGACCACCCTTGTGCAGGACAGACCCATTGAGTGAAAGGCCTGCGATGTGGCCTACCACCCTCCCAGCTGTGCACACTGCTCCCAAGTCCGGCTTGGGTCACTGTCCTCCCGGGTGCCCTTTACTCACATGCGATCATGGCTTTTCAACGTCAGCCTTCGAGGGCCTCCATGCGTCACGTCCCCTTTAGAGCACAAATACTTTCAAGAAAGGGGGCTTCTCTACAAAACCTCAGAGTCTCAAGAGCCAGTATTACAAATGTAGAGAACCTTGCTTACCGGAAATTACCCCACCACCTCCTCCGGATCTCCGTACCGCCTGAATTAGTCTATTACCTGTTACTATAACAAAATACCTCAGGCTGGCTAACTGTGTAAGGAAAAGAGGTTCATTCAGATCACAATTCTGACAGTCCAGGTCCCACATCTGGGGACAGTCATTTTGGTGGCACAGTCCTGATGTGCACATGAGACACACACATGTGTATTTTCAGGTCTCTGCCCCTCTTCTCATAGACACCAGGGCTATTCAATCATGGGCTCCACCTTGATGAAGTTATCTCTAACCAAAGTCCCCACCTTTAACCTCTGAAGGTGGTGGGGATCAGATTTCAACGCCTGAACCCCTGGGGGACGCACACAGTCTCATCCAAACCAATGCCTTAGAAGCTGCATGTGCAGTTGAATGCCAAAAGGAAGTGCCAGTGTCTACCCCAGGCTGGACTCTGTGACATGGAAGTGGATAGAGAGGTCCCTATGGGCCGACTCTGATACAGAAATACACAAGGGGGCCCCTGTGGACCAATTGGGCCAACTCTGTGATACAGATCTGGATAGAGAGGCCCCCGTTGCCCTACTCTGTGGACAGAAGTGGATAGAGAGACTGGCTGGGTGTAGCTACTGGGAAAGCTGGGGTTGGGATTGCAGGCTTATTACTCAGGCGTGGGATGCAGTGCTCTTCTCAGGGCTCCTTCCCAGGTTTTCATTGTCCTGAACAAAGAATTGGTTAAAACACACGCAAAAGGTAGTGAAGTTTTACATTTATTAAAGTGTTAAAGTAGGAGAAGAAGCACACTCCGCTGTAAACGGAAAGATTTTACAGCAGCCACAGGTGAATGGTGGTCATCTTTTGTGCCCCCCATTCTGACATCAGACCTGGGCCATCCTGTCAAAATCCTCCCTGGTTTTGCATCTAAAGAATCGAAGACAGCAGTCTCTGATGGGTCCCAGGTGCAGGGCTCGGGCTCATGCATCCGGATCTCTGTGATGGCAGGTCATACGCGCCTGCCTGACTGCTGGCCCCGATCTCCGGCCTCAGGAAGAGACTGTGGAGTGAGGGCGCCAGCACCAAAGCTGCCAGAGAAAGGAGATTCATAATACGGCTGCTGGGCGAGCACACTGGGTCTCTCTGGACTGAGGGGGCGGGGAGAAAAGAGGGTGGGGAGGGGATGTGAAAGGAATGAAGATGTATCATGCACGTGCACCAGCTCCCCAGGATGAACGTGATCATTATGTACCACAAACAAGTATGAACAAAAAGAAAAAGGAAAAAGGAAATAAAACCGAAAAGTAAAAAGAAAACAATTTTTTTTTCTTTTGAAAGAAGCAAGAAAGACTGAAATTACTCGCAGTATGCTTTGGGTTGTTGGACCCCGAGTGTTTCTTTGACTCTAATGCAGACAGGGGACTGGGTCCTGATTGGCTTTCCTTAGTACAAGGCAGAGCGCTCCTCAGAGCAGGAGCCCAATTGTCCTGCTTGCATTCCAGCACAGTCCGGGTGTCCGCCCCAGACCCGGGCCTTTCTGGCACAGGACCAGTCTGTTTTTGGTGAGTCCCTCTGGGCACATGACTCACTAGGGGCCATCCAGGGGCCATAAAGACCCCCAGACCCCTTCTTCTTGTGTTGGTGCAGGGCTGATGGCGCCACTGCCCTAAAACTTGCTCTTCTTCAGCTGTACTACCTTGTGCCTGTCCAGGACAGAAAGGACAGAGGGAGAGGGAAGTGCCACCCTCAGCAGGCCTGGGTCCCTTCCGCTCCCGTCCTGCCCGGTTTTCTAGACACCCAGCTACAAGTCAGGCTGGGAGACATGGCTTCAGCTGTTCCACCAAGTGATCAGTGGAAATGGGAGCGAGTCTCAGAGAGATAATGATGCTTTTCCAGAGTCCCTTTCACAGCCAGTCACTCCACCGTGCCCCCATCTTCTCCTGACTCTCCCGCTCAACTTCCCACTAAACCGCCCACTGAACAACATCCCCTGCTCTCTCTACCTGGCTTTCTTCTATCACACATGCCATGTTTTCATTCCTTAGCGTCTGTCTTGTCCCCTGTGCCCTACCCTGCACTGAAGGCCTTCATGTGATTGGCTGTATCTTGCTCTCTTGCTGACCCCTGACTATTGTTGAGCTGTTGACTGAGACCCTGGGGCTAAGGGTCTCTTTGAGCCTGCAGGCACAAAGTGACTTGTAGAAACAGCTGAGTTACACACAGATGCTGTGTCCTGTGTGCCTTCCTTCTCTTTCTTCCTCTTTGAAGATGACGCACTTTGGTTTAAGGCATTTGTTCTACAGATATGGTTGCAATCATTTCAGCTCTGGGAGTTATTTAGGGGATGCAGACGCTAAGGGATGCATCCCATTTGGTTTCTGGGTGCAAAAATGTGTCCTTGCCTTCGGGACACCAGCCTCAGGTACAAGCGACTCATTTCTTTCGGATTAATGAACGGCTGAGCAGACCTTGTCAGTCTCACATCCTGTATGGTGCAGCTATTTCTACCACCCTTTTATTCCCTAATGGCAGAAGAAACACTCCACTTTAAATTTCCACATCTTTTGGTGACAGCTTGTTCTCTGTTGGGGCTGAGTTTCTGTGGCACATATGAAACATTTTTCCCAATAATCTGTTCCAGACTGCAGCGGTTCTGAATCTAACCGTAGTCACCTGGCAAAGGATTCTGGACTGCACATTTGCCTGCAGACCAGTTCAGTTACACAGCTAGGTCCCATCTCTGAAGATGCCTGGGCCTTGAAACCAGCAGTACCCAGTGGTGACCTAGTCACACCTTGCCTAGGAGGGGAGCTAGGGAGCCTCAGTTTACTCCCCTGTAGAAATCTGACCTACTTTATTTTAAAGTTACTTTCATAATGTGATGATGGGTAGATCCTACTGCCCAGGGTTGGCTCCGGTGCCAGAACTAGATCAGTGCCAGACGCCCTCTCCCCTCACATCTGACTTGCCACCCCTCATAGGAGGGGACCCGGATCTCCGGGACTCCTGGTAGGGACAGGTCGGCAGCCTAGCGGTCTCTGGCATGAGTTGGCACTGTGGTCCACACGCATAATTCGGGGTTTTCTGTGGCGGTGGCCTTCAGTGGTGCAGCCCTCTCAGGGCACCCCTCAGCTCTGTCTGCCCCAGCTCAGTCTCTGCAGCCACTTTGATTGTCTGTAGCCCAGGCCCTGATGTTCTTCCTGCCAGCATGCTCTCCCTTGGAAGCTAATTTATCTTCTGCAAACTGGGAGAAGGGCCACTTTCTCTATGGCTCAAAATCCAGAAGGAATGTGGGGAAGCATTGACAGGTTGATCATATAAAAACTTTTGAAAGGGAAAAATCTTCGCATGCCAAGAAACTCCACGGGCAAAGGAAAAAGACAAATACTAAGCTGGTAGGAAATATCACAACACACTCGCAGGCAAAGTTTCAATAGCCTTATTCCCTAAAGAGCTTGTAGGAGAAAAGAGATGAAAAAAACAAAATAAATCTTCTAGAAAAAATGGACCAGGGCTGAGAAATGCAAATTAAAACTATTCAGAGTTACCTAGATCATGGCCAAACCACATTGGCCAAACCAAAGATGAAGACAGGGGACTCGACCTCATAGGGGCCAAAGCATTGTGCATTCTGTGGGAACCCGACTTTGCATTCTGGATCTGGGTCTTTCCCTCTAGGTGGCAGAGAGATGGCCCTGCAGCTCCCAGTCAGCCCGTGCTCAGGAGGCGGCAGGGACTCGGCAGGGCGCCACGCTGCGCGCTTGGTCAGTCAGGTGAGTTGGTGCAGTTTGACTTTGGATGGGTCTCTTGGGACGTAACCATGAGCCCAGGGCCTGGTGCTGCTCTCTGGGATGAGCTGTGGCGGGACCGCCCCTCACACGTGGTTCACGGGAGTGAGTGGGGCTTTGGGGACAGCTAACGAAAAGCCCCATGTATTTGCTTTTGCTGCACCAACGCTGCTTTCCAGAAAGCTATTCCAAAAAATGTTGTGAAACCCCAAAAAGCATGTGAACAGGAGTGTTCACTGTAGCACTGTTGGAGACCAGCTGCCTGCAACCCTTGGGCAGAGGAGGGTCTGTGGATGCTGCAGCCTGGGTGGCCAGAGCGTGCTCATGAAACTCAGGCAGTGGGAGAGCCCAATTGCTCTACAGCCACCTCTCCAGGGAGGGGACGTAAACATGCACTGCAGTACGTGGGTGTGTGGCTCATAAATGAACAAAATTGCTACCTTTAAGAGGAGGGTGGGCGAGGCAGAAAGAACAGTGATAGAAGCTGGACCTCGCTCAATCCACCTATATTTGGATTTGATGAAGGACACACAAGCCAAAAAACCAAAGGAATATGAACTCTGCAACCCGGGTTTTGTATTTCTTTCTAAATAAACAAAGACGAAACTAACCTTCTGCATCGTTTTAAAATCTGGCTTTAATGGTTAGAGTCCTGCAGTCCTTTGATTGCCAGGATTCAGGAAGACTGGCTGCAGGACTCGTTTGAATCTGAACATTGCTTCAATAAAAGAGTGTAGTGTTTGCATCGAACCACTGTGTGCCCTTCTGCAGACTTTCGACCAACTCCAGGTGACTCGCACTGCCTGACACAAGGTCGGCGCTGTATGACAATGGCCATGAGGGTTGGGGATTTAGCTCAGTGGCAGAGTGCTCGCAGAGCACTTGCCTAGGAAGTGCGAGGCTCTGAGTTGGAACCCCAGCACCCCCCCCAAAAAAGAGTTATAATGTATTGTTTAGGGAGTAACGGCAAGAAAAAGCGTCTGTGCATGTTTAGTTTGAACACAGTTTCCCCTCGGATCATTGTCTACCTACAGTTGGCTGGCTCCACGGAGGTGGGACCAGCGGCACAGAGGGCTGTCTTGCTTGTCACCAGGAGCCTGACTTTCGTGCAGAGGTTTCTCAGCATGACGGAGTGACCTCGCAGGGAGCTGCGACCTGGTCTCTGTGAGCGTGACCGCAAGGTCGCAGCAGGCTTTGGTCCCGGTCTGACTGCCCAAACAGCGCTGCACGAGGTCGAGCTTCAGAGCTATCACTCTCGTGGCCCCGGGCGTGGCTGTGACTGTCACTTCTCCCAAGGACCCCAGGACCCCACCAGAGGCCCGCGCGGCTTGGCTCACCGCGGCCTCCGATGAACGGCCGGGCCTGGGTTTTAGGCATGATAATGTCAGAACCGAGAGGAGGCAGGTCTGCCGGCGCAGACCGGGGGAAGGCACGTGTGCAAACCCTTTTCTAACTCCTCACAAGGGGATGCTAAAAATAAGCCTTGGGTCCCTTCCGAGCTGCATGGGGACTACAGGCTTGAGACTCCAGTTTTACAGACTGATTTGTTTTGCAGTGTTAACTTGCAAATGAAGGACACTCGCATGGAATGAGATTGTGTTTAATGGTTCTGTTCTCAGCTGTGCACCAGTCTTCCCTCTTCAAAGAAGTGGCGCACCCCTCACTGGAGACACACCGGCTGGAAGGCTTGGAGTCCAGGCCGCGCTGGCGCTCAGCAGACATCTCGCGAGGCCTGCACACCATGCGGCCGGGCTGGGAAACTGGCTGCCGGGCCATGTGGTGCTCTCTGGCGGGGGGCCGCCCTCCCTCGTGCAGAACAGAGCGAGTCCAGAGCCTCCCTTCACGCCCAAGGAGGACAGCGTTGTTTGTGCTCCACGCGGTGAATCGGGAGCCACTGGCATGGTGCTCTTTGGAAGTGAGTGCGCTGGTGCAGTTTGGCTGTTCTTTGTGGGCCTGAATTACAGCTGCCTGGAAATCAGCGCTGTGAAGGGAGCCCAAGACGGCAGGGCGAGGCGCCGGGGCCTGCCGGCTGCCTGGCACAGCTCCCAGTGCTTCCAGCACGGGAGAGCGCTTGCTAACACGAAGACAAGGGCAGTAAAATGAGAATTAGACGGAGATGGATGTGCTGCCAAGGCAGGGAGGAGTCCTCAAGCAGATGTGTGTGGAAATTAATGGTGTGGCGGTAACAAATTTTGTTGCACTATACGGTAACCAGGGCGGGAAACGGCCCCCGACAACTGTTTGTTTTATGGAGGGAGGAGCCTCCTGCGGGCAGAGGAAATGGAGACAGTAAAACTTCTGGATCGGGGCTCAGTGCATGTTAAGAAACTGTGCAGGTCCAAAGCAGGATGCAAAAGAGATTGCACTGCCCACAGCTTTGTTAGTTGGAGTCAATAGTCCTTAAAAAAGTCCCTGTACTTTTCCCCTCCCCTTCCACCAGGAGGTTACAGCACAGATGTGTCGCAGAGCTGTGCCCTGAGCTGGCAGGCTGGTGGCTGGCTTCACAATAGCCTTGTTCATATTAATGGGGAAGAAAACGAAACGAGAATAGTTGATGGCCGCAACAAAATTGTAGTGTACAAAAATGACAGAAAAAAGAAAGGGAAGATTCTCTGGAGAGCAGATTTCATAGAACAGTGAGGCAAAGCAGACAGAACTGCTGGGTTCTGCATTACAGACGTGAGCTCTTGGCAGCCTGCTTTGTAGCTGCGAGACTTTGCATGCTGCACTGATCTTGGAGCACTTCAGCTCATCTCGCATCTGTCCTACTCCAGACCGGGATCAGGGAGCTGGCCAGAGCCTTGCGCCACTGGAGGAGATGCTACTTAGAAGCCAGGATCTGAGCTCTACTGGGCGCGACTCTGCTCCCTGTCAGGGCACAGAGTGAAGTCAGGTGTTTCGGGGATGATGGATCCTGGCCGAGATCTTCAGTGCAAATACACTCAACACTACCAAGTTCTTTCTGCTGCTGCCCATTCTGCATTCGCTGTATTCCGGGATATACTCAAAGGCTTGAGGGTCATTGTATCAACACCCCTGCTGAGAGCAAGACTGCTAAGTAAAGATCAAGACTTCTGTGCAGCCTCTTTGCCCTTGGAATAAATTTCTTCACCAAGCCTGTGTGCTTGGAATTCTAGTTACTTAAGTTACTTCTTTTCTGTGTTACCAATTTGATATATAGTAGGATCATTTATTCATGTTGATCCTATTTTAAAATGCTTTTAGAAACTATTTGGTTTACTTTTGTTTTTGAATATCTAAAACAGTCACATAATCCAAAACCTAAGACTACAAAAGGTAATTGTCAGCTCTATTCTTTGTCTCTTCTACCTTGATCCTATCTCACCCCAAATTCCACTGTGTGTTCGTCAGTTTTCCAATCCAATACTGTGACAAAATACCCAAGGTAATCAACTTAGTAAGAAAAAAGGTCTGTGAATTTTGGCTCACAGTCTTAGTGGTTTCCAGTCCTGGATCTGTCATCTGGATATGTAGTGGCCACTACATCATGGAGGCAGCACATGGCAGAGCAGCCCTGTTGCCTCTTGGGGGCCAAGAAGCAAAGGGATAGTGACAGGAAAGGGCCAGGGCCCATTGTGTCCTTCAAGGGCACACCTGTCTTGGTCACTTGCCCGTCACTGTGGCACAATACCTGACACCCACAACTTAAAGCACAGGTCCAGGGTGGCTTGTGGTTTTAGGGGATTTGTTCCATGGTCAGCTGTTTCTGAGGCAGAACATCAGGGTAGGGGGCACAGCGAGGCCAAGAGGCTTGGTCACAGTAGCCAGGGAGCAGAAGGAAGAGTGCCAGAGAGGAAGGGCCAGGCCCAGAGATGGCGCTCAAGGCCGCTGCTCCATGACCACCCAGACACGTCCAGAAGTGTGCATCACTGAGCTACTAGGTGTTTCCAAATCCAACGGGGTTGACGGGTCACAGTCAGAGGTCAGCCTCCAATGACTTAGCCCCCTCTTGCTAGTCCCGCCTCCTAAAGGCTCCACCTCTCAATAGCCTGGCGGTGAGGAGCACGCCTCTGACACAGCACACTGATTTCTGATTTCACCTTCCACGATTCTTTTGAAGAAAACAAGCAAAATATGACTATTAGTTTATTTCTCCTTCTTATAGAAGGTGTAGTATACTATTTACACTTCATGTTTTGATTTTTTTTAAACTTATGTTTTAAAACGGACTTCGTATTAATTCACTGAGCTCTTTCACACTCCTGCTTTGCAGATGTGTAGCACAGCTCTCACCCCACCCGGTTCCAGCAGGACCTCCAGGAAGGGCGTTCATGTCATTATCGATGTTTTGTTCTTCTAAGGAAAGCCTGCGTGCATGTGCCCGCCTCGTGTTGGTAGAGCTGTCTTTCCTGGAAGTGAGCTTGTGGGGCAAAGGCTAATAACTGTCCATGTAACTATACTGCGGGTGGCAAGTTCTCCCTGGTGGTGAGTCTCATGCTCTCCTCCCTGCAGGATTTTGGAGCTGCTCTTCCTCTGCCTCCTTAGCAGAGGACGCTGTTTTCTCTCTGCCTGACAGTCCATGAGATGGGAAGGGGCAATCAGGACGGACCCATCTGCATGTGTCAGATTATAAGAGCTGTCCATCGTCTCACGTATGTTTAAAGGGCATTTGCATCTTTTGCCACAAATTGTTCGCGTCTTTTGCTAATATTTGCAAATATTTGGATACTAATCCTTTTTAGTTCTTTAAGAGCTCTTTATTTACTACAGAGATTAATCCTTTATCCGTGATGAATGTGGCAAATATTTCCTCTCCATTTGTCCTGTGTCATTTGACTTTGCTTATTTTAATTTTCTTTTATGTAGTCAAATTTGTCACCAGGCTGGGAAAGAACTCATCCTTCATTTAAAAAATATTTAGATCTTTAATCTGCATGGAGTTTATCCTCTTGTAAGGTCTGAAGGATGGATCGAAATGGTCTTTCTTCCCCGAGCTCTCTGGTTGCCCTACAGCTTGCCCTGAGAGAGCCTGTCTCTCCCCTGGGACATCGGATGCCGTATCTGCCACATGGGGAACTTCCCTGGTGCTTCTGTCTGTGCCTGGACTTTCTGTTCTATTCGGTCGGTCTGTGTGTTAGTGCACCTTGATTTTGAATTCTAGAGGTTCTGTGTTCTGGTTGGATACCTGGCAGGGCTAGATGGCCATAGGGAAGCTCTGGACATCTCCAGTGGCCAGGCACTCACCGGCACTTGGGGGCAGGGCTGTGATGGGGAATCGGCCCTGGTCAGGATAAAGCTTTCAGGCGCCACCGGCTCTCTGAGGGAGACCTGCTCCTCACGGTCCGAGCCTAGAGCCTAATCTGGTGCATACGGAAACACCAGGTGTGCTTTGCTCTGTTTGAACGAGCATGCCATATCCAGACTTAAAAATGTTACCTAGCATGGTTGTGATCCCGAGAAGCGGTGTTACAGCTGGTGACGCTGTGTGAGGTGTGAGAGTCACCAACAGGGCTGCCAAGAGTCACCACAGCCTGGGACGATAGTCTCAGAGGGGCCCTGGTGCCGGTGCAGGCATCTGACGGCCTCGCCACATCCTTCCACTGTCAATGCACCAATTCTCCGGAAATGGACAGCTTTTAAAATTATAAGCCTATTTCTTTTTATTTCTCCTTACTGTGGTTAGCAATTATCTGATTTTTATTAGCCATGTAAGTAGGATGTAACGTGGGAATTCATTTCAGTGAACACTGCATTGCCCTGCCGAGCTGTCTCCCAGTGTGCAGAATCACAGCTCAGCGAGCAAGAACAAGGGCACAGCATGCACCCCGGGGGTTCAGGGAAGCAGCTCAGACGCACGTGTCCGAGGGAGACACTATGGCTTCTTCCTGGGTGCCCGAGACTCCGTATGTTTGGACGGTAGGCAATGACTTGGGAAACGAGGACAACATTTGTGACCAGTAACCCAACTCTACTTCCCTCCACCAGTTAAATGCTGCTTTTATTTTACACATTTAACTTTTCCTGTGTGTATAAGAGGAGAGAGAGGCTTAGAATATACTAGATATAATAAAAATGCAGTAAATGTTCAAATTTTTAAAAACTATATAACAGTAAAAGACACTTTGCCATGAACCCCCTTGCCAAATCCTCCCCCGACTTTAAACACACTCCCATCATTTTTGCCACTTCTTGAAGCAGTTCTGGAAGTCTTCTTTACGGAGTATCTTAAACTACCCTGTCTGCCTTGATATCCTGAACTGGCTAAAAACATTTACCTTTCGTGGTCATTTTGACTTTATGGAAACACCCAAATTCGCAGGGTGCCAGATCCAGTGACTAAGGTGGATGGGGACACATCATCGTGTTCTTACAAGTCTACCTTTCTGTTGGGTGGTGCTCAGCAGCAGCCTTCATAGATTTTTTTCTATCACATCTCGTAAAGACGCTCAGGAAAGAGGACTCCAGAGCTGCTTCAGAAAGTGGCAAAGTATCTTTCACTGTAAAAAAACCAATAATAATAATGAAGCATTCACCGAATATTTTGATCGCATGTTTCGTGGTTTGGTCGAGATTCACAGAGCCCCTGCTTGGTCCTAGCGACTTGAGCAGGGCAGGGCCTGTGCCCACAGCCAGCCTCTAAAGGAGGAAAGGGCAAAGGCAGAAGGTGCAGAGGAGCAGAGCCCAGGCTGCGCTGCACGAGTGAAGACTGGGAGGGGAGAGCTGGTCCAGACAGGGGTGACGCTCAGATCAGTGCCTGAGGGGTTAAATGGGGCCCTCCAGGGTTCTGTCCACGTCCTGATCCCCGGAAGGGGACCTGGAACGTGGAACCTGCCATGGGACTTTATTTGGGAAAAGGGTCTTGCAGACAATGTAACTAAGATCTAAAGATAAGGAGATCACCCTTGATCACTCAAAGTGATCAAGCCTAAATCAGGACAAGTGTCCTTATAGGGGATGAGGGGACAGATGACAGCAGAGCTGGAGATGGCCCAGATCGCCGGGGCGGCTGAAGGCTGTAGGCGCCAGAAGAGGCGAAGGAGAGACACTGCCAGATCCTCCAGGTGAACTCGGTCCTGCTGACCTAGATGTTGGACTTTGGGCTTGCAGAATCCTGAAAGCCTGAAGTTCTGCAGCCCAAAACCACCTGGTCTGTGTAATTCTTACAATCAGCACACGTGGCCAAGTTGTTTCCTGGTATTCTACTTTTTTAAAATTCTAAAACTTAATTTGCATGCTTGGGGCCAGCTGCCTGGTTCTATCTCTGCGCCCCTTCTTCTTTCTTTCTCAACCATCTCTGGCTACCAACTAGATCTAAACCATTTAAAACACATCCCTTAACTTGGTGATAAACCACCATTCATTCATTGCTTTGAGTTTTCAGAGATTGGAAGTCCTGAGCCAGGTCCCCTCAGCACCAGGGAACTGGCATTTTCTTTGTTCTCGTGCAGATCCCTTGGGCAGCCCTTGGGTGAGGCCTGAACAGCACTGTGACCAGAAAATAGCAAAACATGGTCACTCTCAGAGGCCGTGCGTTTCTTCCAGTTAATGCCTTTTGGGAAACCAACCCCAGGCCCTGTCTCACAGGTTAGGGATCATTCTTGGTTCTGACAAATATTTACCCTTCAGCAATGTTTATTTTTGCTGCTAGTCAAATGTTCCTTTCAGCCCTAGTAAGGAAGGCCGGCGAGGCTGGCTAACAGTGTCACACTGGATCAAATAAACCAGGGTGTTGGTCACATTTCCATCGCCATGCCAACCTGTGATAAACAATTGAGAAGGAGAGAGGTTTGCTTTGGCTCACAGTTTTGGAGCTGTGGATCACAGTCACATGGCCCTTTGCCCTGGGTCTGTGGCGAGGTGGCTCATCATGGCAGCTGGCTCCACTTGAGTGGAGGAAGAAACTGCTCACCTCACGGGGTTCAGGAAGTGATAGAAAGAGAGAAAGTGGGGGTCCCCATGTCCCCTCCAAGGGACAAGCCCAGTGACCCAGTTTCTCTGTCTTCCAAGGTTTCACCCCTTCCAACAGCACCTTTGGCTGGGAGCCACACAGCCTCTGTGGGACATTTGAGGTCCGAGCTACGGCCTTGAAGATGAGACCCAGTGATTCTCGAAGGTGCATGGCTGGGAGGGCACACACATTTATATACAGCCTTGTAACTTTAGGCTTAGAAAAATGGAAATGGCGTCTCTTTGAGCTGTAAGTTACACGGAGGGAGGGCACGAGAGAGGTTTGTAATCAGAGGAGCAGAGCATTCGCCATTGTGTGTGAGATACCACTCTGAATGATAAAGGGAATGTCCTGTCCACAGAGAAGGTGATTGTGGACTCGGGGTCACACAAGTCCCCAGGTCCTGCAGCACGGAATGCGGACAGTGAGGAGCCATCCCTACCTGCGGGGCTGATGTCACCTGACCAGATGGGCACACAGGAGAGCAGGGCTCCCCTCAGGCAGCCCAGCAGGGCACCTTAGCCAGCCTGAGAGCCCTGGGTCGCGGCCCCCGGGAAGGGATCTGGAAGAAGGCCACACAGTGTGTCCTCTCGGGGGACTGGGGAGGGGACACTGCAGTTGCCTTCACACATTTGTCGGCCTGGATGAGAAGAAAGGAGTTCTGGCTTGGTCCATGTATTTTTTCTTTCTTTTTCTTTAACATGCTTTTTTTTTTTTTTTTTTTTGGGTGCTGGGGATTGAACTCGGGTCCTTGTGCTTGCAAGGCAAGCACTTTAACCACTGAGCTAAATCCCCAGCCCCTAACATGCTTTTTTTCAAAGCAGGATTTAAGGCAACTCAAAAAGGTTCATGAGACACAGCAAGACAAAATGTAATTTCAATCTCTAGGTGATGAAACTAAGGCAGAGAGAAAAATAAAGGATGGGAAGTAAGGGGCCCCTCTCACACCTGACCTCGGTTTCTGAGATTTCACTCAGCTGCAGCCAACTGTGGTCTGAAAATATTAAATAGGAAATTCCACAAATAAATACATATGCTCCTCATTTAGTGATCTACCTGTTTAACAGCTGTTCAGACATGGTGACCTTGCTGCTGGCACCTACAACCTGCACACAGACCAGCGATGCTGCTTCTGCAGCACAGGACTGTAGGTTTGTGCTTTGTGAAATGTGACAGTACTGCACGTAAGAGTTATGCAAATGAAAGCAAAGTCACCAAGTTCTTTGTTCTCAATATTGTAGTGTACATACTATATACAAATCCTCATGTAGTGACTGACTCATTTAACAACTTAGTTGCAGGAGTAGAACTTGGTTGGTAAATGAGGAATGTTTGTAACCCGCAGTTTAAATAACTATGGTTACAGTATGTTGTTATAACTGTTCTGTTTTACTACGAGTTATTGTTCATCTCTCACTGTGACTGATTCCTAAAGTCTGCCGTAAGTGTGTATGTGTAGGAAAACACAGCACAGTCACCCCTCTGCTTCCACAGGGGTTGGAAGACCCACTTGGGTACCAGCTCTGCAGATGCTCAAGTCACTTGCGTGGAAAGACTTAGTGTTTGCCCAGAGCCTACTTCCACCTTCCTGTACAAGTGTTTAAAACAGTACAGTCAGGTCAAGGAGTTAGCACTGGGCCTGGGAATAAAAGGCAAACAAGGAGAAAGTCCCAGCTGGCGGACCTTCACAGGTAGGCTGGGCCACCTCAGGTGGGGAAGGTTCTTCCAGTGAGAAGACACCGGCACCGGGGCTTGGGCTACCGTGGTCAGCTACACCAGGAAAAGAAATCCACGAATCCACACTGGGCAGGAGGAGAGGTGGTGGAATCAGCTCTCCAGTCCCATAAACATAGTGCGTTTATGACCCAGTCTTGTTACTTCTCCTTGGCAACAGGTTCGTGGCCACGGCCAGGTTTGCCACCTGCAGGTGATCTGGGTGTTCTTGGGGCACGGAAGACAAGAGTCCCCAAAGCTCCTCCCTTTTGATGACCAAATGCTTTGGTCCCTGAAGGCGGAAATGCAAGGCTGCAGGAGTCGCCACACACCCTACAGAGTGACACTAGCTGTCAGGGACTGTTGAGGAGCCTCTCAAACCGGAGGCCACAGGAAGGAGGAAGACGGCAGCTGGCAGCAGGGCGAGAACGCTAGAGCGTCCGTCCGCTCCCCTGACCACAGCGTCTCATGCCACGGAGTCTCAGAGCCACAGAGGCCAGGCTTTCCACCGGGAGCGAGACCTCGATCCTTCAGACAGCCAGGCACAGCCCGGGGACCGCACTGCCCAGGGCTCTACGAGGCCACTGACAGCCTGCGCCTCCCTCTCAAGTGGGTGGGCTGGATCTCAGCCCCGACTCTGCTCTCAGATCCATCATGGCCACGTCCCCAAACCCAAGCACCTCTTATCTTATCTCACCATGGCCGCAAACACAAGAGGAGCAAGTCTAACTGTCCGTCTACTTTGCTATTAGTCAGTACTGTTCATCTTTTACTGTGCCTAACTTATAAATAGCAACACACAGGAAAAAGCTTAATCTACATAAGGTCAGGGCCGCGCAACTTCAGGCACCCATTTCAGGGTGTGGAAAGCTTTCCCATGGATTTAGGGGGCCCTATAACATGACACTTGGAGACAAATCTGTGTTACTTTAGGTATATTTTAAAAATTGAAAATCAAAATTTTGGAAGAGAAAATTACAACCAGCTTTTAAAGGTACACTCATGGAGTACTCTGGCCAATGGGAGATTTCTAGGTCAGCTGGGGCTCTGTGGTCTTGATCCAAGCTGCAGAACATGGTTCAGTTGCCGATCCAAAGATGCTCTGAAAAGCAACCACAGGGAAGAAGGAAGAGGAGAGGAGAGAGGCAGAAGAGGGGCACGGACCAAGGCAGAGTCCTCTCCTCTTCTGGAGTGGGGTGTTCTCCTCTTTGAAAGTCAATCCTGTAAACAGATATGTGCCTGGACTGTAAGGACACAGGGACGGGTCCAGGGGGCCAGAGACCGCCGGAAACAGGAGGCCCTTGCTCTCCGGCTGAAGAGAGGGAGCAGCGCAGGCTGGGCAGGGCTTTTCCTGGGAACTCATCGGGGAACTGAGGATGTGACGCACAGCAGCAGAAGCAGGAGCTGGCGTTGAGCCGTGTGCCCCCTGCACTATCCTGGCCCCACCCTGGCCTGTGTGCTGAGACGTCACCCTAGCCTACGTGCTACATATGTGTATTTAGCCAACCTGCATGCAACCTGTGTGGCCTTGGCAATGAGGGGAGTCCCTAAAAATAAAGACAGAAAGAACCAGACTTAGTCACTGAGTATCCACAGGTGGGTGGAGCAGCCTGACCCGTCAGGGCCTATCACACACCATCAGAGTGACCAGGACCTGCACAGCTCAGGCCTCACGGTCCCTTCTGGTCATTCCCACCTGCTCCCTGCTTCATGGTTTTCACCACACTGCAGGGACTGTGGGCATCGTGAGCTCTTTCACGAAGATAGAGGGTGCAGTTTGCCTCTGGGGTCATTGCCCCCGAACAGATGAGACTATGCCCAGAGGCCATCCTGCCCTGTCCCCTACAGTCTATTTGCCATCATGAGGGTTTTTCTCGAATTTTTCTTTTCTCCTTTGAAGATAAGGTCTCACTATTCTAGCCAGGCTGGCCTCAACCTCCTGGGCTCCAGTGATCCTCCTGCCTCAGCCCCCAGGTGCTGAGACTACAGGCACACATGCCCGTATTTTTCCTAGCTGTGATTGTGTTTGAGTATTTACAAGTTTTTCCTTGCTCTGAAGCTGAACTTGTGTCTGCTGCAACTCTAGTCACTGTTTATTTTTTTTTCCTGACCTACGTTCGGATCCCCTCAAAAGGCACAAGCGAGCTGATGTTTCTGTTTGTGGAAGGACAGACTCTGCAGGTCTCTGAGGGCTGAGGAACTGGCGTGTCTGCTTTGCCAGTCAGCCTCCGGGCTCTAAAAACCAATGTAAAACTCAGGGTCTGTAAGAGACTGTAATTGCTCCAGACTGGCCGTGCTCTGATGCGGGTTTTATAAACGGAGTGGACGGCAGCAGGCTGCAGCTGCACACCTGTTGGAACGGCGGAAACCCGAGACCGGCACCTGCAAGGACGTGGATGCAACAACACCGATCCAGCGGGAATGCAGAATCCCTGCGAGGATGAGCTGAGTTTCCGCAAAGCTAAACGCACTCTGGTGATAAGACCCGGAGACTGTGTTCTCAGGTGTCTATGCAGCTGAGCTGTAAACGTCTGTCCCTACAAAATCACCTGCAGTGTTTGGCACCACTGTACTTGTCATCGGCAAAACATGGACGAGATGTCCACAAAATGGGCCGCCATTTGGCAGCTGAAGAGGATGGACCCTCAGCCAGGCAGGGACGACCCTCAGCCAGGCAGGGACGACCCTCAGCCAGGCAGGGACGACCCTCAGCCAGGCAGAGACGACCATCAGCCAGGCAGGGACGACCCTCAGCCAGGCAGGGAAGTGGCTGCGGGTCGAGTGCAGGCTACTGAGAGGAGGAGGGAGCGGAGGGCGAAGGCTGCACACTGTACGGCTAGCCACAGCGATGGAAACTAGGCTAGTGCTCTTCGGGAGCGGGTGAGGAAGGGGGTGGAGGAGACATGTAAGATTTCTGAGAACTGCGAGACTATTTTGTACAAAGCCGCAGGCAGGGCTGGAGCTGTGACGCTGGGCATTTATCAAAACCCCTGACATCTTAGAGCACGCAGAGTGAACTGCGCTGTGCATGGGATTTAGAGGAGTCCGCCAGGAGTCCGGCGATCCTGGGCAGCGTCCAGCCAGGGCAAAAGGATGTAACCGCAGGAGAAACGCGTGGCATGCGGGTGGGGAAGTGCTGAGCTGGGAAGCTTGGGAAGGACGGAGCTGGTGAGGCTGCGCCAGCAGCAGCAGCGCTCAGCCAGCCGAGCAGGTCGTCTCCGACATCTTCCGTGTCACCTCTGGTGTCTCTGTGCTCGAGTCCTCGGGGTAAAAGAGTGAATACAAGGCATCAGTGGCAGAGCCGGGCTCCTGGCTGCAGCAGTGGGTGGCTGCGTCAGCCAGGGGGAAGCCCGGAGCGATCTCCGTGTTACTTAGGAGAGAGACCGGAGCAGCAGGGTGGACTAGCTTTAGCGCAGATGGACAAGGTGGAAACAAGTGGGCACAGCAGAGGTGGCCGGTCACATCAGCTCCGGCTGATGCCCACACCATCCCACAGGTCTCATCCACTGGCTCACCCTCCCACCCCTCCCTGAGGTCTGCTTTGGTCGCCTGTTCCGGTTTGGTTTTGCTTGTCTGGTTTTGTGTTAGGTTCCACTACTGCCTCTTTCTCTGGGTTAGAGAAAATATTCTGGGCCTACTATTACAGAAACCATTACTTTCTCCACTTCGAGTTCACAAGATTTGGGCTGGGCTGGTTTATTTATTTGCCCATCTCTGTGTCAGTGTCCTTGGGGTCCACCAAATCTCCTGGAGAAGACTCGGAGCTCTTCCCCCTCTTCCCAAGGCTCTTCTCCCTGCAGCCTCCTCGCAGGAGCCCAGATCCCCAGTCCCACCCTACCCAGACCTCCCAACACAGCGTCGGGCTGAGCCTGGTCCTCTCCTGCGACCCCCTGCCTCATCGCAGCTAAGCAGAGCTCTCCTCCGTGCCCGTTCCAAGAGCATCTCACTCCAGAAAGCCAGAGACTGGAGAGATCCTTAGGGAGCGAGGGTCAGCAAACAGGAAACAAGGAGGCGCCCCTTGGAGAACGGGAGTCATTTGGGTCTCGCCAGCCCTTGGAGCACCTCTAGCCCTCTTCATCCATACCACTTTCAACTCAGTACTGAGTCCAGACACCAACCTGACCCACGGAATTTACCCAAAGACAAGAGGCCTCTGGGAATGAATTAGCAGTTCTCAGGGTGCGTTTCAAGCTCCAATGGTAGTCCCGGAAGTGGCTACTCAACCATTCTGAACGTTCGCTGTTCTTGCTCGGGGTGGAGTCAGCCGGAGCAGTAACGAGCTCCGCCTCCTGTTCACAGGCTGGAGCTCTTGCTGGGTAACTCTCCTGTCCCGTGCTGAGTCATCACCCGCTCTGGCTGCGCCATCTCTGGGGGACGTGAAGGGCTGGTCTTGCGGGCGGTCATGCAAACGTGCACAGTCAGGGTATGAATGACTCAAGTTTTCTGTTGTGGGCTCTTTGTATTTCTGCCATCATCAGGAATTTTGATGAAAAAACAGAAGTTGATCCAGGAAGAAATATTTGCATCAAAGCTTTGTACAAATGGCTGGTTTTGCTCACATACGTAGCCAGCGGCATTCAGTCGGTCTTTCGCATCAAAACGTTTGACAGTTAATCTTGAGCCAGCTAAGCACTCATTTGATTTAGATGTTAGATTTCCACACGACTGAAGCTAATTCTCTTGAATGGAGCAAATTTTAGCCAACGTATATTTCTATGAAGCTCCCCCAAAGATACCCACTTGACGTCATCCTTAATGCCAGAGGTGGGGCTGGCTGCTGAGCTGTGTGGGTCACAGGACATGTTCATCTTCTGGCACATTCTCTTCTTAGAGTGTCTGCATGTTTGTGCCTTTTCGCCAGGCTGTGCAAAATGTGAGTTGCTCCACATCAAATTAACTAATGTAAGACACCAAAATGCTCGGTGTACTCAACCCAATCTACTTACATGTGCACTCTTACAGGAGACTAATCTGATCATTGCACCCATTTGAGTGTGAGTTTGACAACTCAGGGCTGGGTGTACATGGTGCATAGAGGACAATTGCTGGAAGAGACCATCCCAGTGTACACAGAGTGCACAAGGTCAAAACTGTGCCAAGAACCTGGCCACCTAAGGAGGAGGCTTGTTGTTCTGTACTAATGGAGATGGGGAATTTTATTTCTCTGGCCAGATCCCAGCATTGCTGTCCAAGTGCTATTCAAAGTATCCAAACCTCCCAGATGCCAGGCCCTGTGGGGGGAGACAGGAAATACAAAGTGGTTTTGGCCCAGGCACAAAAATGTGAGCCGTAACAGAGAATGCTCCGTGGGATGCTCTCCACGATTTTTATGCTGTTTGGGCCAGGTGTCGACCACCAGTCACCCGCCTCTGTGGAGTTTGGAGCATCAGGACATTTTGAGTCTTAAGGGACTGAGTCCTAGTGAGTTACTTTACACAAGGACGCAAATGAGCTGGAAAGGTGGTGGGTGGCTCGGCTGGGTCGGGAAAGGCCTGGGCACTGCCACCCCCTGCTCTGTAACTTAGTCCCCTCTGTCCCTGCAGATATCTTCTCCCCGACGTAGCCTCCAGCGGTCAGCCAACCCCTTGCTCGGCTTCAGCTCCACTGAGTCTTGCTGTCACTGACGTGGGTTCATCTGTCCTGCGGGGGTCAGCTGCTGAGTCCTGGTCACTAGGGAGACACGCACATGTGTGGAACAGGGAGGGGAAGGGACCCCAGTGAGTAAATGTGGGCGGACAGAGCCCAGAACATGGGCATTGATCTCCCTCTGTGCCGCCATTCACTTCTGCTGCATCACAGACTTCCCGTGCCCCTTTGACGCCTTGTCCTTCAGTGCAGGCATCGCTAAATGGCTGTGTGGCTCTTATTTCCACCGCTCTGACAAAGCACCCGAGGACCGGCATAGGAGGAAGAATGGTTTGTTTTGCTTTAGAGTTTCAGAGGCTTTAGTGGTGGTCTCTCGGCTTTGTTGCTCTTAGGTCCGTGGTGAGGTAGCACATCATGGTGGGAGTGTGTGGCAGAGGAAAGTGGTCACCACCCCAAGTCAGCCAGGAAACAGAAAGGGCCCACCCCTAATGACCTCACTTCCTCCCACTAGGCCCCACCTCTTACAAGGTCCCAAGCATCATGGACCTCCCAACAGCATCGTGGACTGCGACCAAGCCTTCAACGCACAGGTCGTAGGAATTACTTAGCCAAACCATAGTGATGGTTTAAAACCAAATTACAGCAAGCAAAGTTCTGCCACATCTACAATTTCCTCCAGCATGGAATGAGAGACTGAGTTTTGTGGTTTGGGTTATATGGTTTCCTACCTTCCTGTATGGCAAAGATACAGGAAGACGTGTAATTACACCAGTCTGTACATTTCTATGGGTGGGGAGCGCGTCCGCCCATCTTGGATACCCCAGCAGCGTCCCGTGCTCGTGTGCGCCTCCCATGTTACTGAGTTAGATGCTTGGGCAGAGTGCAGGAGACCAGAGCAGTGGCCAGGGACCCCGCATCCTGGGCAGAAACAGGAACAAGCAGGTAAATGCAGGCATGAGGCAGACTGTGCAGGGTTCCGCTGTAAAGCAGCGGGACAGAACTTGCTGCCCAGGGGATGGAGTGTGAGCCTCTCTTTTGGGGTGGGTCACTGTGGGCTGGAGTTTTGAGTGTGGCCTGGAAATTCAGCAGGAGGCTGCGATGTGTGGAGCACTTGCCTGGCTGTGTAACTGGGAACTGAGTTCCTGTGGTCTGATGTTCTTGCAAAGTTAAACTGCAGGGTGACACAAAATACAGTTTTAAAATATACCAAGAGTGCTACAGAGGTAAGATGGCATTCTTACCCCAAAACTGACCCTGTCTGGGAAGCTGGGAGTGCCCGTTATGTGGGTGGAGAGTTTCACTGGCGCTGACACCTGGGCTCCCACTACGGGGACCGTCTTGCTGGCCCCCCGCTCCGAGACCCACACAGGCCGGTCTTATGTCTTCCGCGGCACCTGCCCTCTGCTGGAGTTCGGGTATTGTTCATGCCCGGGGCTCCGGGGCTGCAGGCTTGGTGTGCAGGGTGGTGGTTTTGGGAGGAAGTGGGGCCCCTAGGAAAGGGAGCCTGGAGGAGGGTCCTTAGCTCTCTGGGGCCGAGGAGCCGTGTCTGGAGGTGTGGACAGCTGGCGCCCCTGCATCCTGTTTCGCCTCCTCGGTCGCTCTCCCCTGCCGTTCCTGCCACTGCCCTCCGCCGTGAGGTGACTTAGATCAGGACCCGGCCAGACCCTGGCCCGTGCTGTTGGGACTTTCAGCCCTGAGAACTGTGAGCTGGTAACCCTGGTGTCTGTATGAAGCCAGCCTGCTGGGGTGTTTCACTCCAGTAATGAAGAACAGGCATGCGATCCTCGGGTGCCTTCTTTCCTCCTCGCCATCCCCGGTCTCTGCCCTGCTCTGGTCCTTTGTGTTGTCCCCCCAGGATTCCACCTCGTGTTCTGAGGCTCTGAGCCCGAGACGTTGCCTGGTTCGGGGTGACACTCAGACTAGGAATGGGTGCAGTGTAAGCTACCAGGGCTGCGCAGAATTCCCAAACCAGAGGGGTAAGCAAGGGCATCTGGTCCTTCCCCAGGGAGGAGTGGCATGTGATAACAGGAGAGGGCGTGCGGGGTCTGTGGCCGCCCCTGTGCTGGGCACAGGTCTGCTGGGCTGGTCAGTGACGGCAGAGAGGTGGGTAGAGCCCCATGGTGATGAGGGCTGTCAGGTGCTTGTAAGCTCATGGTGCTGCGAGGCGGGGCTGGGAAAGATGCGGAGCTGGCCTTGCAGCATCCCCCGTAGCCGAGCACTATTCAGCCGAGGGACCGGGCTCCGTGCCACAGAGCCATGGCCACAGGAGCATCCTCTGCATCCTGCCCTGGCTGATCAAGGCCCGAAAACCCACCACGGTGAGCTTAATTCTGCTGTCAGCGTGGGCCCCACACCAGGAGGAAGAGAGACCAAGGTCACGGAGGCCCGGCCCTTTCCCTGGGGGCTGCACTTCTTTCTGGGAATGGCCCGCTCACTCGGCCCCTGGCAGGCTGCCCCTTTTGCCCTTGTGTTCCTGAATGCAGCACAAGGTGACTTTTCCCCACCCGACACGCACCCTCCTCTCACCATGGAAGCCAAACGTCCAGATAAGCGTGGCCTGATGCAGGACCCTGCCGCCACCCTCCGGGGACTTCACTAAGACGTGGCACGATGTTCACAGCTGCTTGTGGACTCTGCGTGTGAGGAGCTGGTGAGTAAATACATGGCTGTGCTATGTCCATGCCGGAGGACCCCAGGGAAGCTCGTCAGCTACAGGGAGAGCCCACGGACACCCAACCGCACGGATGAGGTGGAAACACTATGTGTATGGAGGAAGCCAGACACAAGAGGCCGTTCCGCATGGCTCTGTTGATATACAAAATTCTAGGTATGGTGGCAGAGCCAGGTAAGGTGGCACAGGCCTGTAATCCCATCACTGGGGAGGCTGAGACAGGAGGATCAGGAATTCAAGCCCAGCCTGACCTGCATAGGAAGACTGTGTCTCAAAAAACAAAAAAACAAAACAACTGCGGTGGCCACAGGCAGGGCAGTGGTGGCAGAGGAGGGGGGGAGGGAGGGGAGGACTGCGGAGGGAGCCGAGGACCTTCTGGGGAGGTGGAAGCCTCTGCCTTGTGACCGTGTGGTGCTGACGTAGCTGCAGACATCTGCTGGAAGCCGTCCGGGGACACCGCCTCACAGTGCAGTGTGCTGTGCTTCGGTTCTACCGGGGTGACTGCTCGGCTCCAGGCTTGGGGACCTCAGAGCTGCGCAGCTCCTGTGTGACAGGCGCTAGCTTGGGTGCACTCCGGCTCCCAGAGGCTGTCCTGAGTCGCTGGTATCCAGGGTCGGGCCCCAGAGAGGGCAGAAGGATGGCGGCGCTCACCCAGGCAGAACCCGAGAGGCCTTGCCAGCAACAGCAGGGTCTCCAAGGGCCCGAAGGCTCGCCTGGACCTGCAGGGGAGAAGAGGACACAAGCCGCAGGTTGGGAGCTGGACGCTGGGGAGGACCACAAGGGTCACAGCCTCAGACCCTGGCGCCGGGTCACCCAAGTGGGGCTCCCTGCATCCTCTAGGATGGGGGTGTGGGTGGGGGTCAGTGGGACACTGTTCAGGCTTTGAGTCACCAGGGGCAGCCATTGGTGGGCTGGGCTCCAAGGCAGGTGTTGTGCGGATGCACCACGGGAGTATAGGGCCATCGGTCACCACCCATCGGATACAGCATCTCCTACCTTTCGTGTTCTGCTCCACTTGGTCTCTGTTACTCACCATCCATCAGGGTCGTAACATATTAAATGAAAAGTTCCGGAGATGAACAATTCATGGTTTAAATTGTGCCACACTGCAAGCAGCCTGCTGCCACCTCCAGCCACCACTCTGTCTTGCCTGATGTGTCCACCCTGTATACGTTACCACCTGTGACCACTCAACTGTCCTGGCATCACGGTTCCTGTGTTCAAGAGACTCGTGTTTCACCTCTAATGGCCACAGTGTGCAAGAGTCGTGGTGCCAGTAACTCAGTCACCAAAGAGGAGCCCTGTGCCCTCCCTTCCAGCGCTTGGGCAATGCCCACCTTCTGGGGGTCTTCGAACACAGCCCACTTGTGCGATCATGAACACACAGTGTCTGGGTGACATGGTGACCTCGCAGAGCACCGGACCTGTGGGCTGATGTGGACGTTCGTCTACGTGGCATCGTCTCGCTCACCACAGGCTGATCCACCTACAGTGCAGCCTTGAATCCCGTGCACAATAAACAACATAAATGCATATCAGAACAACATCAACAACTTTTCTAACAAGAAAAAAGCACAAACGCAAACTTGTGGGAGCTATGTGGGCGTCGGCTGCGTCCCCGGAGACTCTACCGTGCCCCACGGAGCTGAGGGGCGCTCAGCAGGGTGCTGCTCTTGCCTCTGCCAGATCCAAGACCGTGGCCGCTGGCCTGCTTCCCAGCTAAGAGGGCACAGCCAGGAGCACGAGCCCATGCCGGCCCCGGCCTCAGCGGATCCCTGCCCATAGACCACAGGCCCGCTAGGACCCGTCCTCTGGGGCCTGTGGGCTGGGCTGCAGCTCCTGGACCTCCACTGGGCGCCTTCCCCCTGGGCGAGGGGACTCAGGATAATAGAAAGGGGTTCCTGTGCGGGAGCTGGATGGTGCCTTCAGGGTCTTCCCAGCTTTTCAGTAGTTGTGGTAAAAATGCTGAAAACTAAAGTTTGGAGGAGACCAGAAACCAGCCTCATAGAAGTGCGTCTGAGTAACAGCACCACACAGGTCACCAAGGGTCCTCTCGCAGGAGCCTCTGTGGCCTCCTCCAGGGACCATAACTGGGCAACGCTCAGACTCACCAATGTCCCTGTCTGCCGGGGTCCTGGCACTTCTGTTCAAGGCCTGTTCCCTGAATCTCTGCGCCCAGAGCCTTTACAATAAGGACTTTGTGTTTCTCAGCATTTTTTCAGACGAAAGGAAACTTTTCCTCTTTCTCTGATTTTGGCTTCAATCAGTTATTTCAAATGGCAACAGTAGTTAAGATTCCAACATGAGAACTTACTTGATCAGCGGGAGCCCTGTGGCCGACTCGTGCTTCGGCCGGGGTCTGGGCGGCCGCGGCGCGTCCTCTCCGAGAGACAGTCTTCCTTTACCGCAGCAGCAAGCTGTTAGCATGCACACCTACCCTTTTCTAACATCAAACCCGGAAAAACAAAAATGGTGCCATCACGAGGTGTCAGTTCCGCCAGATCTGTGTGACCACAGAGTGTCCCTCCTCCACAGCACAGGGACCCGGCACACCACCTGCACGTGGTGTTGGTTTGATGGGCTCATTGCAAAAGAGACTAAACAAACCATGGAGCCCAGGAGGAAGAGAAAGGTTAACCCCGATCCTAACCCTAATGACCCTGAGGTGCAATGGCCGGTGGGGGCACAGGGCTGCAGGGGCTGAGACGACAGGGCCCCAGCCCCAGGGGAGGGAGACTCATCCTTTCCCTGTCTGCAGAACTTACAACCGGAAACAAAAGCACTGGCACAGGTCTAGGGCCCCGCAGCCAAGAGCTGTGCGAAGTTAATTTCCGTTGTTATGAGCGACCCAGTCGCTGGTGGCCGGAACAGACCCAGACCGTCAGCAAATACGGAACAAGCAGAAGACACGGAAACACCAGCTCCAGGGACGGCACAGGGTCTCCCCGGAGCGCTGGCACAGGCAGGAATCTGACACTTGAAACACGTCCTTTCGCGAGTCAGTGTCTTCCCTTGGTAACCGTAATTATTTTATGAGTGCTTTTTTTCCCTTTTAAAATAAATGAAAATAAATTGCTAGTGGAAGTTTTTAAGGAGGATCACCACACACTAAATTGTCACATATGGGCGCAGCAGCTCCTGGGGTGCTGTGTGGCTTTCCAGTCACCTTCTCTGCTTTTCGGTATGGTTACAGTTCAGTAAAATGTCGCACCGCTGGCAATGGAGAACTCAGCAGTTGCTAAGCGCGTGCGCGGCTCCGCTTAGCGGGGAGCTGCTGATTTCCGGAAGCGTGTTTGGCGCCCAGACTAGCACCAAGCAGGCCCTTCAGGTCCGGAGTAATCACCTGTCCCCTCTCGGTTAGAAAGTGTGACGGCAGCTCAAGAGAATACCGCAGGGCAAGCTCTCCCCATCTCTGCGCTGCTGCGGGACCCAGGTGTGGCTGGAGCAGTGTGGAGGCGGCAGCTGGAGAGTCCATCCTTTCCCGGGGAGAGGAAAGGGGATTCTGCTCACCACCACACCACACCACACGGGCTTTAGGGTCCTCTGTAAAGGAGCCCTTAGAGTCCCCTCCCCCCGCGGGGCGCACGGCCAGGGCGCGGTGCGCAGTGGGGCGCAAGCCGCCCAGCGCAGTGTGAACCTTGGTCCCCAGCAGCCGCAGCCACCGGGGTTCTGGCTTCTCCGAGGCTTTTCCACGGCAGTGGTTTGGGCCGAGCTGTTTTGCTGGACTGTGGCTTGGAACCCAGACTGTGGAGCTTTTCACACACCGCGCAGCCCAGCGCTGCCAAAGCCACCGTGAGTGCAGCTGGGGAATGAGGAAATTCCAGAGGGGAGCCGCGGGGCGGCCAGGCGCGAGGGCCG
The DNA here is from genome assembly GCA_004026905.1 of Hystrix cristata. NCBI lineage: Eukaryota > Metazoa > Chordata > Mammalia > Rodentia > Hystricidae > Hystrix > Hystrix cristata. The sequence continues at coordinate 101,105 of PVJO010002191.1, read as the reverse complement.
GCAGGAAGGGGGCGCAGGGCTGTCCGCGCCAGGGCGGCGAGCCCCTCCTCCTCCCTGCGCCCGCAGCCCCTGGCCAGGCCGGGAACCCCGCCTCTCCTTGCCCTCGGTGAGGGATCCCCGCCCTGGAGCCCGGGCCCTCGGCCCCTGGGCTGGCGCCCGCCGCTGGCCCCGCCCCCGGCAAGGACACTGCGCTCCCGGCGGTGCCCCGGCTGCTCCTTTGCGGTCCGCTCCTTCCTTGCGCGCCTTTGCGCTCGGCTCCGTGCGCCCCGCTCCGTGCGCCCCGCTCCGTGCGCCCCTCGTCCTGCCCCATGGCCGCCTCCTCTGAGCGGCCCGCCCTGCTGGCCCTGAGCGGGCTGGCGCTGCTCCTGCTCCTGTGCCTCGGTCCAGGTGAGCCGCGATGGGGCTGAGGCCGCCGGGGCCGGGGGTCTGGGGTCCGCGGAGGGTCTCGGCTCTGCCGGCCTCCCGGAGGAGAGGGGCTGGGGTACGGGTCTGGTGTGCAGGACCCACGCGGAGGTCTGTGCCTGCGTTTTGGGTGTTCACAATAGGCGCAGAAAACAAAGTGCTGGTTGAGGGGCGGTGGTGGGGTCCTGTGGTCAACGAGCTGGACCACGCTGGGCAGAACTGACGACTGCCCCCCGCCCCCACCTCGTCGTCCTCCCCTTTTAAGACGCTCAGGGGAATAACTCATGTGGATGCAGCCTGTGAGCTGATTTTCAGGACTCAAATTTTGTTTAATTCATGCCAGGAACTTAGGAGTCATTTACAGTGGCATCATTGTCAGGTTGAATGTGCATAAAAGTCTTTTGACACAAACGGGAAAATGTGTGATCCAAAGCTGGCTCATTGTGACACCCAAAGCACCAAACGCAGAAAGAGACTGCGGACCCCTGAGCAGCATTAATAGTTCCTTCCGAGGGGCATCTTGCAGCCCTCGGTCCGCGGCTCTGCCACAAGACCTAAACTTGAAGAATGTGGGGGTGCTAATTGTCACAGCCGGGAAGTAATAATGGATGCCGGGCGGGGGGAAAGAGTCCGTGTCACGGGAGTACATCACAGGCATTCTTTCATCCTCTGTTCCTTGCTTCAAACCGGTTTGGTGTGGTGGCCACTGCCCGTGTTATTAATACACAGTCCGGTGTGCTGGGGCCCCGATGGGGACACGCGAGGTTCACGTGTAGGACTTGCCCTGCTGCTGGTCGGTGGCCGGGTTTGGCAGTCATCACACAGCTTTGCTGCCTGAATTTGTGGCCTCGTGGGAGACACCAAACCCAGGGTCTGGTCGACGGCAGCCCGCGCTTCACACATTAATTGCTGATCTTCCAGAGGGAGGGTGCTGCCCATTCTGGACAGCGTTTAGAGATAACAAGTGTGAAGGTACCCACGAATGCCGTCATTAGTGCCCAGGGACGCACCTGTCGCATTGGCAAAGATTTCCATAGGTGTCTTCGTGGGCTCAGGTTGGGAGGGAAACCAGGCTCCAAGAGGTGGTCCCAGCCCCTCTGGTAACCAGGCCTGCTGAGCGGTGGCTCAGGGCTGGCCGTGTGCAGTGACACTCTGACAGGGACCCTTGGGCCACTTGTTCCACCTCCCACAGCTGCCGGGCATGAGGAACGTCACTTCTCATCCTGATCCGTGGCCCGGGGGCCTTTCACAGTAGCTCCTCCAAAAGAGAAGTTTCGTTTCTAAGTTTTCATCCCATCACGTGCGCCTGGCCCTGGGCATTCTTCTTCCCTGGAAATGCCGGCTTTTCCGTGGCATCCGCCAGCTTAGGGCTGGGAATGGAACCACAGTAGTGGAGGGTCCCGCCACAGCGGTGACAGTGGACAGGGTGCCACTCCTTTTGGAGAAGCCACCCTTCCCTAGCGCAGCCTAATATGGCCACGCTTCTCAAACAACCGCGTCACTGTAGGCCAGCCTGGCCCAGGTGATGAAAACCACCGCACGGTCCCCGTCACCTGCTGCCGCACGCTACACTAATAGCTTAGCTCTCATTCCAGCAGATGCCGAGCCCTCCTCTCTGTCCCCTGGCCCTCCAGCATGGTTCCCACACATTCTTCCCAAGCCAATTCCAAAAATAAGGAGATGAAAGAAGATAGAGGCAGCTGCGTGTCTTACCATTCCAGCTGGGACACTCTGATCCAAAGGAGGCACTGTGGTTAACTTACTGCGACAAGAGGTGTGAAGTGGGAGAGTCAGAAAGTGTGGCCGCCCACTGCTCTGAGGGGTCTTGAGGCTTTCCGTCCCACCCAAGGCCACGAGTGCTCCAGGGACGGTGACCTCAGGGAACACTCGGATCTGAGCGGAGCGGACCTAGGGACCACAGGCTCTGTGAGGGAAGTGGGCTCGGAGATGTTCAGGTTCAACTTCTGTGGACAGCATCACCCCAATACAGCACACCCGTAGGTAGCACTCAGCTCGGAGCTGCCAGTTGGTAAAGCTTGGCTATGAATATTGGTTTTTCTCCATAACTACATACTGAGTTATTGAAGCAGGGGTTCTTTTTAAAAAGCAAAACAAAACATTTTTCTACCTCTGAGCTCCACCCGAGCCCACAGCAGGGATTCCTAATCTTACTAGGGCCACAGACACTTTTGAAAGTCTGGACAAGCTGAGGCTGCTATTCCCAGAAACGTGTCCCTTTGTGGATATACATACAATTTTCCATCTTTTCCCGGAGTTCTGGAGCTGTCCACGGCCTGAGAGGCTCTGAACCTGCCGGGAGGGCACCACCTCCTTGGGGGAAGACTCTGGCTCCCAGCCCTGAGTACACTCTGCCCAGGACTCAGTGCTTTTCCCAGGAATTTGGGTCCCCCATGCTCGGGGCAGGCCTTGTGCCAGGGCAGCGGTCAGATGTCACTGGCTTTCGTGTGGCCCTCCACCAGCCCACTTTCTGTGAAGATGGTCAGGCTGATTAGAAGCTTTTTAACAACCGCATAAATATAACACAAATGACCCCAGTCTTGCTTGGTTACAGGACGATTGCAGCAGGCTCTCCCACGGGTTGAGTGTCTACTTGTGAGGGGTGTCACTTGGCTGGGGCAGCACAAGTCCCACCCTGCCTTGCCAGAATTCTCCCTTCTTCTTATGAGGACGGCCTGCTCTAAATCTGGGACCACAGCAGGCCGAAATCCTTAACAAATGAGACCCACAAAGGCCGAGTTTCCCGATGAGCGGGTATTCGGAGGTTCTGGTGGATGCAAAATTGGGGACATTTCTGGACTCACTGTGAGCACCTGCAGATGCCCTAAGTGCGACAGATGCCTGGCTTCAGGAGAGGACGTGGGGCTAAAGGAAGAACGTTGCTTTTCTAGGGAGAAACTTGGGTTATCAGGTCGCTGGGCAGCTGTGGTCACCGCCACCAGGCTTAGGCACAGGCGCCCCAAGCTGGTGTCTCCACAGGACAAGGAGGCGACAAGCACGCAGCACTGCAGTGCGCCCAGTTCCCAGTCAAGGCGGGCGCCACTCCTGCCTGATCGCTGCATTTGACAATTCCAGGGTGCAGGCGACTCAGGCCGGTTTCTGCTTTCCTTCCTTTAGGTGGCGTAAGTGGAAATACACTCAAGCAGATGCTGCAGGAGCGAGCAGGTAAACACCGCTCTGCCATAAGGGCTGCACTCTGAACTGGAGGGAAACCCCAATGGCTGTGTGTTCATGGGGGCTTGTGTTTGGAAAATCAGAAGTACTCAGTCATTCGCAGGTCTGCAGGTCTGAAGGTCTTACTCTGCACGTGTGTGTGGGCGTGTGCGCATGTGTTGTTTTACCAGGTAAGTATCGTTGCTGGGAAATGTTTGAAGGCTGTTGGCTGAAAGCTGTCCGTGTGGACTCAGAAGAGTGCTACTGTGTGACTCGAACACCATTTTAGAGCCTGAGTCTGGACTGGGCGCCCTTCGGCTGTGAAACCTTCCAGGAGGGCGGCCACGGAGCTGCATGGCCAGGTGCCCGTGAGCCCAGTGGCTCCTGGGGAAGGGCGTGGCCCGGGAAAGCCTCTGCAGCTGACCACCATGGACGTGAGCCTGAGATGCAGCGTGTGGCAGAAGCCCCGGGAAAGCGTAGGGACGTCCGGGGGTCGTGGTGCGGGGTCCTCAGCCTGCCGCCATCAGCTCGGTCAGGTGGGCCTGAGATGTGGCCTCAAGAATGTCACTCCCTTCCCAGCTGCACCTTCCTCTGTGGCATTAAGTCCCTGGAGACTAAGGCGTGCAGCTGAACTGCTGGTGCCTGTTGGGCATTTGTTCTTCTCCCTGCTGCTTGGTGGGGTCTTGTAGGCTGACGCCATGCTCCTCTTGCTCTCAGGGAGCCCTGGGTGGTGCCAGTCTCTGGGTGAGCACCTGGCACCTTCCCAGCATCTCCAGCTGCCCTTGGGGGTGGCTGGGGGGGGTCTCCTCCCCGGGCTGAGATGCCCTCTGGGGCCACCCTGTAATCAGGACTCCTGGGTGTGTGGCCCTCCATCTCTACCCAGCAAAGCCAAGACACACACACTGAGCACCTGCTGTATACAGAAGGAGCAACAGGCCCTGAAGGGTTTGTAAGCAACGAGCCCTCCCGGCATTTCTCTGTCCCATGTGGGAAATCCTCAGTGCTCCTCACAGGACCGCTGTGCCAGGGGCTGCCGCTGCTTTTATAGACGAGGGATGCGGCTCACAGCACAGCACGGTGAGTCCAAGAGCACCACCCAGGGAGCGGCACCGAGTAGGCAACCGGGCAGTAGCGGGAATACTTGGGAGGCGGCAGTGTCAATGCTGGCTCAGCACCCTCGAGGCTCAGCCAGTCAGCCAGGAGCCTGGCGTGCTGTGTGTTGTCACCCGCCTCTGTGAACGCACCCCAGACACATAGGTGGCAGTCTGTGTCCCCTTCTGCTCCTGAATGCGCAGCCCAAGGGATGGGCCGCCAGCCCCTGGTGTGGCATGTGGTGTGGAGGGCTGGCCAGCCATCCTGCTCCCTGAGAACCTGGGAGCTGAAGGTTAACGTGGGCCCCTCTGAGCGCCACACAAGTAGGGATGCTTGCTGACCGGTGTGTGGGAACCTCTGCTCGGGCCACCCTACCGTGGGGGACGAGGTGGGGTGGGGCGCATGAAGGTGATTTCATTCCAATAAGAAACCTCATTTGCCAGTGTGGTGGGCACATTTGTAATCCCAGAACTCTGGGAGGCTGAGGCAGGAGCATTACAAGATCCAGCTAGCCTGGCAACATAGCAAGACCTCATCTCAAAATTAAAAAAAAAATGTTAAAAAGGAAGATCTGGGGAAGTAGCTCAGTGCAGAGGCCCTGGGTTCAATCCCTGGTACTGCAAAAACGAGAAAGAAAAAGAAATGTCATTTTTCAGGGGGAAAGTGGCTGCGGGGAGGTTGTCTAGCAGCTGCCGAGTGCAGTACCTGGAGGAGTAAGTTCCACTCACTCACTGTCCTTCGGGGATGGGGGTTGTCATCGCAGCACCCGCTCCAGCCAAGACGAATGTGGCTGTGGGCGAGAACAAGGCCAAAGAGTTCCTGGGTGGCCTGAGACGTCAGCGGCGGCAGCTGTGGGACCGGTCGCGGCCTGAAGTGCAGCAGTGGTACCAGCAATTCCTCTACATGGGCTTCGACGAGGCGGTGGGTTCCTCCTGCTACTCTTCTTTTTTCTTTCATTGTGCAAAAAGCTAAACACTAACTGCCCAACTCTGTGCCAGGCCTGGGCCTGAGTCCCTGTGTGAAGGAATAACATGTCCAGCCCCGAGGACAGACAGCATGACCTCTCTGTGTCCTTGGTCCCCTTGGGGAATGAGGGTCAAAGCTGGATTCCCGCGAAGAGTCCGCCAGGACCGTTGGGGCGCACACTCCTGTGGGTTGAACAGGCGGGCACCGACGCTCTGGACTCCTAGCAGCATCTGGGTTTGAAATATTTAAAACCATGTTTACTGGGGAGAAGAGGGCACCCTAGCATTTCTCAGGGAGTTGTGTGTCTTTGATGACCAGCATTGAAATGATATTTAGAGTTTATATGGGGACGTGGCTAGAATAGTGTCTGCTAACGAAGCCAGAAACAGATATGGATCAGAGAAGATCATAATGACTAGGTATGTGTCAAAAAGAGTGGCAGGATGTGTGTCCAGATGTCACCAGCAAAAAACAAAACAAAAATCCCCAAGACAAGTGTCACCAGCACTGATCTTTGGCACTAGAAGGTGTGAGCCCTCATTCTCCTTGTCCTCATCTTACGTGTCCGCCTTGCTTCTTCATTCGTAAATCCCTCCCACCTTTGGCAGTGAGGACTGAACCCAGAGCCTTGGTCTGAGCTACACCTTAGCTCCCTCCCCTTTTTAATTTTACATTTTGAGATGGGATCTCACTAAATCGTTAAGTTGGCCGGGCTAGGCTGGAACTTGTGATCCTCCTGCCTCAGCCTCCCAGAATGCTGATTATAGGTGTGCATAACTTCTATAGAATTTATTGAAACGTGTTTTAAACCAAACCCTCAAATAAGTTTATGAAGTCAGAAATCTCAAAGAATAAGATTACTTCACCAGGACAAAAAAGTGCTATTGTGAGAAAAACCAGGCTGGAGATCAGTGGAGGCCACGAGGTCTGGGTCCTTCTCAAGGCCGAGGCCAAGCGAGGGCTCAGGAGACAGCAAAGTGGGGACCCTGCTGTCCCATGCTGCAGGGACGGGGGCCACCAGGCCACAGGACACTGACCACGTCACACAGCTCAGCCTGGGAGTGACGCAGTCAGAACTGGGGCGGGGCTTGCATGGAGTGCACAGCACGGTCATGTTGTCCCAAGTAGAAACCCCGAGCAGCCCTGCTGAATAAAGTGGATCCCAGAGACCCAACCTCCCAAAAATCAACCAGCAGGCACCCACTGGCCTCCCTGCCCCGGGTCAGGGTCCCCTGGCCACACCGGAAGAGGTGGCCTTGAAGCCCAAGCTGCCTCACCTTCGCCTCACCTAAGCATGGACGCCGGTAAGTTCCCAAGGAGGCTCATCTTGCACCATTACCTTTAAAAACAGATTCACAAAGGCGGCTGAGTGTCCTGGGGGCTGGGGAGAGGGGATACTGGAGCCGGGCATGGTGGTGCAGAGCTGCAATCCCAGCACTTGGAGGCTGAGGTAGGAGGATGGCTGTGAGTTTGAGGCCAGCCTGGGCTACATAGCGAGACCCTGTCTCAATAAACAAAAACCAAACCAAACCAAACCCTGAACATCCGTCTTCATGCCTGCTGCACTTACCTCTGGGTCTCCCCTCCCTTTTGTCTTACTATCTGCAGCAGGCTCCTCTCCTGTCTGCCCCCAAGGCTTCTAGGAGGGGGAACTCTGACCTGTTTTGGCCCCCTGTGCCTGGCACAGGGTCTGACCCTGCCCCACGAGAGCCACGCTGGCTACTGAGGAGCACGGTGGGGCAGCTAGGTTGGAGGCGTCCCAGAGCCTGCCCCCGGCTCTCTCATATGCCAGTGCCACGGCTGCTTTAATCAGCCAGCACTTATGCGTACCTACTGCATGCGGCATGGTGGCGGGCAGGCACAGGACGGGCTGTGTGCCTGAGGAGATGAGGACAGCGCCGGGGCAGGGTGTCTGTTTTGTTTTCATCAGGGGCCGTTTGAGTCTTGAGTCGGGCAGAGGCCTCCTGAGCTGCAGGCCAAGCCGTGCCCTTCGGCTGCGTGCGCCAGTGTCTGGCAGGAGAACATCATAGGGATTTATTCAGCGTGAGGGCTGAAGACAAACCACCCAGAAAAACCGGGGTCGGGTGTGTTTGAGGGAGCATGCATCTCTAAATAGATTTCCCACCGGCCTCTTTTCCTCCAGAAATTCGAAGATGACATCACCTACTGGCTAAACAGAGACCGGAACGGACACGACTACTACGGTGACTACTACGCACGTCACTACGACGAAGATGGGGCCATCGGCCCCCGGAGCCCCGACAGCTTTCGGCATGGCGCCAGCGTCAACTACGACGACTACTAAGGGCACTGGGTGCTTCCCCGCGGTGGGGCTTCCCTGGGGCTTCCTGTCCGCACCCTTCGCCCCATTCTGTGCGACCAGAGAGCTGAAGCAGAGAATGTGTAGGAGCCAGCGCCTGACCGTGCAGCTCATCTAAGCAGAAATAAAAGCATTTCTTAAAGGAAGGGCCTCAGAATTCATTTGGCTGGAGCTGGAGCTGGCGGTATTTCTCTCCACCTTGATGTTTTGAGGTTGAAGCACTGCCTGGACCCTCGCTCCACGAGCACTCCAGGAGTCCCCAGAACCCCCTCCCAGGCCAACAGCATGCAGCCTTCATTTGTTAACTGCATCTGCCCTAAAAGCAAAATATGCAGGCAGCCAGGATGGGTTGGAGTGAGCTGCAGTCTCCAGCCTCGGCCTGGAGGATGCAGTCACTGCGGCCCCTGAGGGCTTTCTGTTCCGCTCGGAGCCGGGGTGGAGGCCTGGTTGACGCTGACACCCGGGGAGTGAGGAGGACAGAAACAACCTGAGTTCAGACCTCGCTCATCTAAACAGCAAAAGTAAAACTCTGTTCAATGAATTCCAGAAGTTTAAGGGTACACTTGGCACTGTAGGGAAGGGTGGGAAGGCCTGGCCTGTGCCGACCCCAGACCTGCAGAGGGCAGAGCTGGGCCCCGGGCAGGGCACCGAGCCGTCCGCTTGTTCTTCAGGAAAACCCTCACCCGCTTCGCACACTGTGTCTGAAACACCATCGCTCGCGGACCCTCGGTACTAAACACCCTGGGCGTGGCGGGGAGCAGGGCTCGGAAACGGCACAGGTCACAGGCATCGCACATGAGCCCTCCCACTTCCTTCTGAAGAATTCTTACGACTTGGATAAAAATTAGTGAAAAAATATGCATGACCCAGAATTTGCCATGGTAACCGTGTTCAGGTGCACAGCTCAGTGGCACAAAGAATGATCATGTGGTGCAGCCGCCACCGCCATCTGTCTCCACAGCTCTTCTGTCATCACAGACAAGTGCTGCTTGCTGAGCACCAGTCCCCACCCTGTCCCACTGCACCTGGGTTCTGTGACTCTGACCCTCCAGATCGCTCACACGTGCTGTCCCTCAGCACTTGTCCTGCTGTGCCGAGTGGCTCCTTCCACTCAGCATGGCATCGTCAGGCTCATCCTGCGTCAGCTTGCTCCCTTTGCAGGGCAGACTCATACTCCTTGGTGCATCTGTAGGGCGCTTTGCCTAGGGGACTTCCAGCGTTGGGTTTGTGGGTGGCTTCCGCCTCGGCCATCATGAATGGTGCTGCCATGATGGTCCTCCTGTGCCCCTGCTTTCTGCTCTTCTTGCCGCTGCTGGGTCCCATGATCATTCTGTGGGTCATCTTTGGAGAAGCCGCCACATGGTTTTCCACCCCCCGCCCCTAGAAGGGCAGCACGGGCTCCAAGCCGGTGGGGCACTCATGAGAGGGAGGGATGGAGGCCACCTCGGCAGTCCTCATAGCCCTCGGAGCGCTTGCTGTGTCCTCCACCAACTATGCTTGCTGAATGTTTTTTGTAATTTCTTCAAAGAACAGAACTGAGAAAGAAAAATTTGTGTGCGTGTGTGCATGTGTGTGTGCGTGTTAGCCCGGCTCACAGGACCACGAGGACAAGCCATTCCGCCATGGCCATCTGCTCTCTGCAGAGCCAGGGAGCTGGCCACGGCTCAGCTGGAGGCAGGGAGGCTGGCAACGCAGCCCCCCAGGAGGGTCTGAGAGCCCCGCACGGCCACCATGCGAGTCCCAGAGTGCCGAGGCCAAAGCACTGAATCTGAACTCCGAGGGCAGTAGCCGTAGAAGTCGGGCCGCCTTCAGCATAAGGCCTAGGGTTGGGCTGGGAGCAGTCCTCCTGTCTCCTGCCTTCCCACCCAACCTGGGCCCCGGCCTGGGGACAGTGTCGCCACGTTGGGGGCAGTCTCCCCACCCCTTCAGGACCCACGTGCCAGTCGGGACCTGTAAGCGTCCTGGAATCACCTGCGCCTACCATGTCCAGTCAAGCTGATAGGGCGAGCCATCACACGCCCTTTGGCAAGCTCAGCAGATCTCTTTCTAAAAACATGCTAAGAAATTTTTATGTCATATCTGGGTCTTGCATTCTGTTTTATTTGTTGAGATAATATAAATTTTCCTAATATGCTAATATGGTGAATTTTATTAATAAATACTCCAATATCAATTACATTAACTCACCACCTCCATCGCCAGAGTGGACCTCACTTGGTCACGTTGGGTTACCTCTTTATTCACTGGTGGATCCTGCTGGTCGTGGAGTTTTTGCGTCTACACTTGTAGCCTGCTGTGTAGCCGCCGTTCTGGGTCTGTCCCAGTGGGCCTAGGGGTCAGGGTGACACTGGCCACTAGTTTCTCTAACGGTCTCTGTGTACAAATGCTAGGAACGGAGTCACCTGCTTCCTGGGTGCTGGGCAGGGTGCAGACGAAGCATCTGCATGTGGGGTTTTCACCCACCGGGGCAACACTCTCACTACTGATGGCTTTTTATGGTTAAAGGATGATTCTGATCTGTGTTTCTCTTCGGTCTGGTTTGCTGCCTTCTGCTTTTCCAGGAAGCCATGCATGACAGTGAGGTTCTGTGGAGTCAAGAGCTGCTCTTAAAATCCTCCTAGCTGTTATTCTCTGTGTCTGTGGCTTTGTTTTTTTTTTTTTTCCATTCATGCCTTTAGAAAATGCAACAAGTGGCTGTTTATCTGCTGTTTTAATCTCCTTTCTTCTACTTCTGTGGGTCTTGGATTTATTTAGATCATAGCTCTCTTTTGAGCCTTCTAATTATTTTTTTGAGGGCAAATGCTTAAGGCTCCAAGTATTGTATCTTAGAAGTTGGATGTGAAAAATTAGATGAATAAATCTTCTAATTTTATTCACAATTTCTCCTTTGACCTCTGAGTTGATTATATGTATTATTACACTTCCAAGAGAATGGATTTTCCTAATTAACTTCCTGGCTTTCTTTTCTTGCTTCATGGTGGTGGGGCAAGCAGTGCGAATGGACAGATCCCAGGGTTTGGGGGGCCTAGTGGCCAGAGTATATTTGAGGTGCATCTCCCGGCCACTGTTCTATGTGTGTTTGGAAGCCATGTGTCTTTTCCGGGTGTCAGATGCCACTGAGTTGGCTAATTCAAGCTCCATGGTTTCACTGTTAGCATTTTTTACTTTTCTCATTGGAGATTTTTTTGGGGGGGGGTCTGTTTTATCTAGCAGTTACCGAGAAATATCTTCACATCTCCTACTACCGCATATTATGGTTTTGGTAATGTTTCCCTTGAATCCTAGTGGTCTGGCTCCATACAGTATGTGGCTATACACAAATCCTCCAGCAAATTTAAAATGGATACATTTTTCCAGGGAATGGAACTGTTTATCTTTGTGCTAAGATAATGTAAAATCTCCTTGATTTTACATAATTTCTAACCACAAACCACTTGTTCTCTTGGACCTGGTCTGTAAGGTATACTTGAAGCCTGAGTGGGTTTAGTTCCTCGTATTTCCTTGTGCTTGGCCTGAGGTGCCGTGGGGTCTGCCAAGCTGGGACTGTGTTAGTTTCAAGTCTCATCTGCGGACCAGCAGCCCGTGGGGACCCCTGGCACCCCTAATCTAAGAGGTGCTGTCTCTCCACCCACCTGTCCGTGCCTGCAGCCAGAGGTGCCCCTTCTGTGTGACCCACGTGCATCTCACCAGTCATACACCAGGATGGAGGCCTCGGGGAATCAGCTTATGCAGGACTGACTGGGCTTTGTCCTGATGCCCATGCAGCCCCCAGAGACACTGAGCCTTCAGGATTCTGCAGAAACCTTCAAGTGATCATTGGCTTTCATCGCATTTGGGGAATCTGGAGATTCCTTTCTTTTCTCTATCATTTAAGGGATACAACACAGAAGATACATATATAAAGATTCTGCCAAAAATGTATACACATTTCAGGAACAGAAAAACTTGTGTAAATATTTTAATACTACATTTACTGAGCCATCATGAAATTAATACAAGTTACCTTTGGCCTCTACGAGAGGCGCTCAAAGAAGTGGCCCTCTGCCTCCAGACTTTTAGTATGCTGAACTGCTGCTTGGGTAATCTTGGTCATTGAGATAGCTCCACATGCATTTTAAATTTCTTCTCTAAGAGCCGGGAGTGTAGGGGAGTGTGGTGGGTTTTCTATGATATACAACATCCTCTAGAGTCTCCCGTATGAGGGTAACACCATCCGCTGAAAGAATACCATATCATTTTTCTTTTCCTGAAATGTGTATACACTTTTTGGTGGACACTTTCTGAAATAGCTCCACAGACCTCTCATGTGTGTCTTTTGTGGTGCTGTCATGGCTGCCTCCGTATCCTGAATGTTTCTTTTTCACGGTCGTTCTGACTTTGGGGAAAAGCTAGAAGTCACATGGTGCCAGATCTGGTGGACAGGCGGACAAGGACACACAGTCATGCTCCCCAGAGCCTGGCTTTCCACTGGATGGTGCTCAGCAGCATTCGCTATTTCCTGTCGCACCTCATAAGGACACTCAGGAAAGAGGACTTCTGGGGCTGCTGCAGAAAGGGGCCAGAACAATTAGGGTAGGTGTGTTGAGAGCAAGGGGGAAGGCTGCCACGTGAACGCCATAATAAATTTAAACATTCACTGTATATTTTGGTTCCACTTTGTACTTCTTTGTCCTTCAAATTCACAACAGACACCACTGTCTGAATGTGCCCCCCAAGCTCATGTGTCAGAACGTCCCCCAGCGTGACAGAGTCCAGAGGTGATGAGGGGGATTCGCTTCTGCCGTCAAGGGGTCTGGCCCGTCCATCTCACGCTCCCACCCTTCAGCCTCCCACCATGGTGGTGTGCAGTGAGAAGGCCTCAGGCAGAAATCAGGTCCCGGATGTGGCCTCCTCCACTGCACAGCTGGGAGAAACAAACCTCTGTTCTTTGTGAATTACCCAGTCTGCGGCGTTCTCTCGTAGAGCATAAAATATGGGCAAAAGTACAGGTTTCCAGTCTAATTCCCATAACGAATTCAGAGAAAGGCTTTCTGATTATTCCCAGGATAGAGGTGAAGGTTCTTGCTGTGTCCTGAGATCCTGCCTGCCCACCTCCAGTCTCCCTGTCCTCAGCCCCAGCGTTTCAATTCCTCAACAGATCCTGCCGCTCTCTCCTTCTAGAAGCTTCTGGAAGGTTCCGCAATTCTCCTGGCCCACTCCCAGCCTTCCTTCTGCCCACAGTGTTGTCAGCCCGTCTCCCCACCTCTTCTAGGACAGCTTCCTGTCACAGCTTCCTGAGACAGTGCCTTCCTTCAGAACACCATCCAGGTAGTTAGATGGCCAGTGCCTGTCACCCTCTGGACTGTGACTCAGCACAGGTTTGCGCCTGCCTTTGCTCGCTGTGCCGTCCACTGAGCAGAGCAGAGGGCTGAGCACGTCCTGTCTACACAGAGAGACTTTCTCTAGTCTCATTTTGCCTATGAAAATGGGCCCACAGAGATAAAGGATAGAGACTTCCCTGGCTCAGCCTTCTGTCACTCAGAGAAAATACCTGAGGAAAAGAACTTAAAGGAATAAAGGTTTATTCTGGGAGAGGTGGTCGCCCATGGTCAGCAGGCCCCGTTGCCTTAGCCATGTGTGAGGCAGAACATCATGGCGGAAGGGCGTGGGGAAGAACACTGCTTACCTCACAGCAGCCAGGAAGGAGACATGCTTTGAATCGCCACCTCAGTAACCCACTTCCTCTAGCCAGGCCCCGCGTCCAGATGTCCAAGGCCGCTGGACTAATCCACTATGAAGTCGGTGATGCCATGACCCATCCAGGCCTCTGCACGCTGCTGCACAGGGAACCAAACCTCTGGGGGGACTCCGGACCCGGGGACAGTCTGGGGGCTCAGATTTGGGGGTCTTCCACACTGCGTCGGTCTGTTCAGGTCCCACCTGGCAGGGCGCCCAGCCCTCCTTCCACAGGACTCCCGCCTCTTGGGCCTGGAGATCCTGACCCTGTGCTCAGCTTGGACATCACAGAGTCACATTTCCCCAACATGACCGCTGCCCTCGCCCCCAGCCAGCTTCTGAGCGGGAACAGCCCATGACTGAGGGCAGCGGCTCAACCCTGGCTGGGGACCGCTTGTTCGGACGTCCTCAGAGACCCTGGCCAGCTGATTTCCAAACCCTGCCACCCGCGTCTCTGTATGTCCCTTGAAACCCAGAAACACTGTCCCCCGAGTGGTTGGGATCTGCCCTCCAGGGTCTTGCAAACCAGCCATTTTCATACAAAGCTGATTCTCCCACAAAGGACAGAAAGTCCTGCTGTGAAGTGACAAGGACGATGAAGTACAGATTGAAACAGGAGGAGGGCGGGTGTCTCTGCATTGCTCTTCTTAATGACAATGCTGGGTGGGCATGTGAGCAGTCTATCCAGGGAAGCCAGCGAGACACTGCGCCTGGGGCAGAGCCCGGGGTGGCCTGATGGCTCCCTCCAGACACCCGCAGAGCCGTCTGTGTGCAGGGGAAGCCTCCGTCCCCTTGGAGCGCATGCGGTCGCACACGTGGCAGCTGTTTAGAGCTGACTTAGCTCAAAACCCTCTTAAAACCTCAGTCCTGTGTCCACCTTTGGTGACACAAGATGACACCTACGTCACATGGCACTGTGACAGGCACTGTGACCTGGTGTTGGGCTTCCGACGTGCCATCGGGAGGATCAGGTCTTGCCGACGCCCGATGACTGAAGAGGGGACACCGCGTGGCCCTCTGGCAGTCAGTGGCTACACATCCTTACAGCGCTCCAGACTCTACTGATTCGGCTTTCACCAGTTGGGATGAAGTGAGCAAGCCTCACCTCCTTTACTGTCCGTATTTTTAATGCAGTTGTCTATTTCCTCTATATAGAGAAGAAAAATGGTAACTTCGGAGGAAGGGTGACTGCACTTACCAGTATTCTTCTTCTGTGTTCTTCCTGATGTGATTCCTTCTTTGTCATTTCTGTGTCGAGAACTCGGTGAGAATCTATCTTTAGTAGGTTTTACCTTGTTGTGGGTCTGCTGGTGGTGACTCCTCAGTTTCCCTCCCTGCCTACATTTCCGCTGCGTCCCAGGGGACGCTTGTGCTGGGGGTAGGATCCTGGACGGCGGCTCTTCCCTTCAGCACCAGGAAACCACTGCTTTGCTTCTTTCTGCCAAGGAAGCTGAGGCCGCTCTGTTGGCTCAGAGGTGCCGTCCCCTTCCCCTGGGTACTCCAGAGATGTTCTCTCCGCGGCTTTAGCTCAGTGGTGACCGGCCTCGGCCTGAGTTTCTCTGGGTCTATCTTGCTTGTGGCTCATTCACTCCCTGCTGCCAAATTTGGGCACTCATCAGAATGCTGAACTTTCTTCAGCGCTCTGCACTTTCTGGGAGAGATCTTTTGTAAAAGTTCATTGACCTCCGAGGCTCCTGTTCTCTCTCAGCCAGTTTTGTGCCTGTCATTCAGGCTGGGCACGTCCTCGCTAAGTTTATGGATTCTCTCCTGGGTTCGCTCTACTCGGCTGTGAACTCACCTGCAGAGGTGTTTATTTCAGTTATTTTATATTTTCAGTTCTAAAATTTCCATTTAGCTTTAAGATGCCTATTTTTTCATGTTTTAAGTACATTTGTAATTGTCAGCTGAAGTATTTCATGACGGCTGCTTTAAAATATTTTCAGGTACTCTTCACACCTGTGTCATCGTGGTCTCTTTGGCCTTGTGGTGTTTGGTGGGATCCTCTTCAATCCCGAGTGCCGTAACTCTGGGGCTGGTTTACATCTTGCATCTCGGCAGGGTCCTCCGATGTGGAGTGGAGGCCCAGGCTCCCTCCAGGCATCTGTGGGTGACACTCGGGTTGTGAGGCAGGGCGCCTGCTCCCTGCTGCCCAGGGCCCTGTGGTGGCAGCATCCACAGGTGCTGGTTATCGAAGGCCCTGACTCCTGGGGCTCCCAGCAGCACCCCAGCAGGGAGGGAAAGGTACCCCACTGCTGCCAGGTGGGAGGTCGTCTACTGACAGCAAGGGGACGTGGGGTTGGTGCCACCCTGGGGCAGTGGGCGGAGGGCGAGGCATCTTGTCACAGCCAGGAAAGGGTCTCCTGGCCCCACCTGGCCTCTGCCGACAGTCTGGAGCAATGCTGCTGTGTGTCATGTGGTGCTTGGCTGGGACAGAGCTATTATCGTTTACAAGCTTTCTGCTTTCCTAGACTGCCTCTTTCCTGGTATGCTGGGTACAGAGAATATTTTTTTGTTTCCCTTTTTAAACTATGCCCAGTTTGTAATCCTGGCTTGCCGGCTTCTCGGGCTCCAAGTCTGGGATGTATGAGAGCAGAAGGAAGCACAGGGCACTCACCGGTTAGGGCTGCTTTAACAAAACACCAGACATCAGATGGCTTAGCCGACAGAAATTCATTTTCTCCCGGTCTGGCCCTAAAGTCGGACTGAGATGTCAGCAGGGCTGGTATCCTTGGGCCTCTCACTGCTGACGGGTGGCCGCCCTACCGCGATCTCACGTGGGTGTCCTGCACACTGTTGGGGGTCTCTGCTCCCTCCTGCAGTGGATGAAGGCCCAGCCCACAAACTCATTTCAATGTAATCAACGTTAAAGTCCTCATCTCTGCACTCTGCGGTCATGGAGGGGGGAGTTAAGACTTTAACACATTTATCTTGGGCACACAACCAACCCATAGCAGCACCGTCTCCTTCAGGGCCTCAGGTCCCCAAGCAGAATGCCCTTTTCTGTTTATCTTATCTTCGGATTTTCATATTTGCTTAATATATATGGTCCAAACTTTTTATTGTACTTGGGAGAATAGGAAGTGTGTCTACCCCATTTTCTTAGCAATTAGAAGTCACTTCCTTGCATTTTTATTTACTTTAATTTCCTTAAAAACAGACCTACCTGGTTAGTGAATGGGAGAACCGAGTATTTCACCTTTCATCCTGGATCTCCACACTGTATTACACTGGCTGTACTTTAAATCACATGTATGTAACATATAGCCAACATATGTAATTCAAAAGCCAGTAAGTAACAGAATCCTGAGTTTTTAAAACATTGAGGCTTATATTAGTCTGCATTGTTACTGTAACAAAACACCTGAACAGCTAACTTTACAAAGAAAAGGTTTATTAAATTACAGTTTCGGAGGCTCAGTGTCCAAGGTTAGGCATGACCTCCAGTGAAGGCCCCATCAGTGTCACAACAGAGGAAGAGATAAAGCCTGAGAGCAAGTCAGGATCCCCCCCAAGAACCACCTTCATCCTCTCCCAGGAGCATCCTCCCCCAGGACCTGAGGGACTACAACCAGGTACATACCATCTGCGGACACTGCTGCCCAGGACCAAGGCTCCAGTGTGCAGGTCCTGAGGGACCACACCCCGCTCCCAGGTCCCTGTCCTTTCCCATGTACAGTGCACCACTCCACCCTCCACAGCTTCAGTCTTGACCATCCCAGCACCACTCAGAAGCGCAAGGCCTCAAGGGAGACGGAAGGCAAACTCAACCATGAGCTGCACGAAATGAAAACACACCTTGCCCACTGTCACAATGGTAGGGCAGGAGAGGAGAAACATTTCTGAGAGGTGAAAGGGGCAAATCAGATCACAGCCCAGCAGGGTAGACAGTCACACAGCCCCGGCACCACCTTCCAAACACTGTGGCAAGCTGGGCCGGGGGCTGCTCTCCTGGCTGGCTGCACCTTGCGGGTGACCCTCCTGGGCAGGGCAGCATCCTGTAGCTGCTCTGCATGTTGGGGGCTCACTGTTTCTGCCCCCACAGTCTCCAGACTTCACCCTCCTGGATCCTCTGCAAGGTCACTGGGCTCCCACACTGGCCTTTGCCATCCTGTGGAAGCTGCTGGGAACTGTCACTCCTGTGCCCTGGGCACAGGCAGAACCAGCCCCTTGTGTGCGTCACTGAGTGGTGTCTGGCTGCTTGGGGCACAACTAGAGCAGCTGCAGAGCACTTTGCCAGGCTTAGAACCCTGAGGTGGCCCTGCAGGCCTCGGAGCCACCAGGTACTGCTTTCCCATGGTGGTCCTTGTACGAAGCCCCCCTCCCTTTACCCGTGTCCATCTCTCCAGAAGGCAGCAGCTTGTGCCTCAGGCACGTTCTTCTGTGCTCTGTGGGGGCACTTTCTACACCTTGCTGCTGTTTCCCTTTGCTGGGAATCAGCTTGGAAACACCTCAGCGCACCAGGTGGCCCTTTCTATACTGTCTGGAAATCCCTGTCCCACACACTAGCTGATCCCTGAAGTTCGGCCTCCTGCAGGTCTCCAGATTCTTTGGGACAGTAATGGAGTGGTCTGTTCCCAGCTTCCTATGGGATCCTCATTTCCACCAGAGACTGCTTCCCTGGTCACCCCACCTCCGTCCCTCAGCATGGCAGCGGACAACCTCCAGGCTTTCTGGCCCGGTGCTTGAGCCCTTCTGGCCTCTGCCCATCACAAGGTCCCAGCTGCTTTCCTTGTTCCGGGCATAGCTCCGGGCGGCCTGTGTTCTGTGCTCATCTGGAAAATTCAGCCTGACAAGGAAACACACCACAGCATCCTTGGCCCCTTCAGCGGCAGACTCCAAAAGCAACAGCGAGAAGACTGAAGGACGGCGTCACAGGGTCAGTGCTCTGGCTGCCCGGCTCACACCAGGCCCCAGCGGCCCAACTGGAGAGTTTTCTTCCATTTATCATGAGTGGAAAAGCAAACCCTCAGTGCCAGGCCTGGAAGTCCTCCTGGAAACAGGTCCTCACCCAGCGAGGCTGCGCCACAAAATTTCCACACAAGAACGGCCGTCCTTTGCTCTTGCGGCTGCTGCTGGAGGACAGAGGAGGATTCTGACCTCGGGGAGATTGGAAACCTTCGCGCAATTCGCACAGGTCAAACGCCCTCAGTGTGGAAGTCTGAAGTCGGGCATGGTGGTGCTCGCCTGTAATCCAGCACTTGGGAGGCTGAGGCAGGAGGACTGCAGCATGTTTGAGGCCAGCTTGGACTACATAGTGAGTTCAAGGCCAGCCTGGACTACATAGTGAGACCCTGTCTCAAAAACAAAATAAAATAAAAAAACAAAACAAACCCAAATATCTGAAATGTGGAAATTTTTGGTGACATGAGATTTCAGATTTTGGGATTAGGAATGCTCAACCAGCGAAGTCTGTACAAATATTACCCTAACCCAAAAACTGAGCTCTGAAACGCTTCCGGTCAAATGTTTCAGATCAGGGACACAGCTTGCATCATATGCAGATTCAGCCCGAGCAACATAAACATCTTCAGGTGCACACATGGGATTATATACTGCACAAACCTAGACGTTTTCAGAACTTTCTTTCAGACTAAATTCTCCAGCAAAGTCTTACGTGAAGCAGAAGGCAATCCTTCAAAGCCCACGACTGGCAATCTCAGTATTTTATTAAAATAGCATATTTATCCATGGTTGACCAAGAATATTTTAACTTTGTCCCTCCCGCCCCCAAATACGCAGCACAACACAGTAGTGATTTCACATATCCTCGATCGTGGTGGCCAACAGAAATATTTTAAAGTTGTCTGCAACTAAAAACTAGACTTTGGAAAAATTCTGAATTAAAAAAGAAACATAAAGCTCTCCAACGGAATCCTCTGTCTGAAAATAAGGCTGTTGTGCTGCCCGCCTGACAACACGGCCGGGCGTTTTTCCTGACACACAGAATGATGTCTCCTTTGTAAGTACCCACTTTTATAAATAAGATCGGCATTTTTCTTCCCATTTAACGTTCCTTTTCAGCTTCACAAAGAAACCAGAAAATAAAACTGTCAGCGACAGTCATGACATGGGCTCTCACGGCAAGGTAAAAACTTGAAACTGCAGAGATGCACCCAGCTACCTCACATAAAAACATTCCAAAGTGCAAGGTGGAGCCTGTAGCTGCTGAAGGAACTTCGAGGCACATCTGTGTCTGTAACGCAAGCTCAGAAGCGAATTCCAGTTTATTCTTCATGACACCTGTTGAGTCTTTAAGCGAGAAACAAACGAACCAAAGTCCATGTCCTCAGCGGGACCGGCGCGTCCGGCCCTTCTTTATTCTGGCGGGCTTGGGCTTGGGGATGTACTGGTTGTTGGCCTGATACTCCAGCTCTTTGCGGAAGTAGTGGATGGCTTTGTTCAGACCTTCCTCCAGTGGGACCTGGGGACAGAGAGGGCGGACAGGTCACCCGGGCAGACGGACGTGGCCACAGAGGGGGACCGACAGCATGTGCCGGCCGGGGCCTCGGGCTCTCGCACCGCGCGGGAGACCAGTGCTGCCCGCCGTGAGGGGCTGTGGTCCCCAGGCCGTTTCAGACGTGCTGATCCTGGAGCGGCTGGAGCTCCAGGCCCAGGAGACCCTGTGCCGTCTGAGTTAGTCACGAAGATCACTTCAAAAACTACATCCAGGACCCACTCCTTCAGAGGAAGGGCACCACACGGCGGGGAGGGGCACCGCCAGAGGCTGGCACTCCCCAGGCATCAGGCCCTCCCCGGGCATCAGGCCTCGCACCTGCCAGACGGCCCGCCACACTCCAGGGCCCGAGTGGCTGAAAAGGGACCTTGACAACCACACGCCACGAAAAGCAGTTACACCTCAGAGCTACACTCAGCAGGCAGGAAACGGAGCTAACCAAGCTGCGGACGCGAAGTACAGAGACAGGCTGGGTATGGAGGCTTATGCTTGAAATCCTAGCACCAAGGGAGGCCGAGGCAGGCGGACTGCAAGTTCAAGTCCAGCCTGGGTAACCTTGTGACGGAGCAAGTCCCTGAGTCAAGATAGAGTCGGGCTGGGGATGTAGCTCAGCGTGAAGGCTCCGGGGCTCAACCTTCAGCCCCCTCAAAGCACACACAGAACTGGCGGAGCTCTGCAAATGCTTCCGTTGCTGCTGGGTTCGGGGGTCTGTCTCGATCGCGGCGACAGCTGCACGGTGTCGGAGACAGGAAACCCACTAACCTGGAGCATTGACCCTCATGCGGTCAGGCCCACGGGAAGGGAAGCAGGCAGACAGCCCCATCCCGGCAGGCTCACGGGGAGGACGGGATGCCCAAGGGGGCCGCTGCAGGACACGTGTGGGCTTGTCGGTTCAGAAGGAAACCCAAATAACCCGGTTCGGATGGGCCACAGCGCTAAGAATGGCCGTCATGCCTCAACGAGCTGCTACACGCACCCTTGCACTCTCACACATGCGCACACACGTGCACGTGCATGCATGCACGCAATTAGTGGAAGACATCGTTGTTTCCTGGCTCACTGCTCGGGAGGAGCACTAGCTTTAGAGCGCAGACAGCAGACGCCTGCTCCCCGAGGGCACCGGAACAGGCGCCCAAACCCAGCGAGTGCACGCTCACCTACAGAAGCACACGCTCCCCACAGGGCGGATGTGCAGTAACCCTGTTCCTGCCCAGCACCGTGCCTGGCCTGCGCCAGGCAGCTGGTGCATGGCTTGGGCATCAGGTTCTGCCCGCTCTTTCAATCCGCACACGTCTCGGCCCTTGGCGGACCCTGGACTGCCATCCGGGGGCGAAGCAGGGCGCTGACTCCGTGACCCCAGGGCTCGGGTCACCGTGAGGTGAGCTCTGCCTGCGTCCCTGCCTCTTATTGCACCCCACAGGGAGGCAGTTACACCTGCTGTCCACACCGAGGGCGCCCCATGTCCACCCAGGAGTTTGTGTCCCCTCTGAGCTTGGGGCCACACTCAGCAGGCCCAGGGAACAAGGGGGCGGGCGTGTCCTGCCTCTCGGAAGGGAGGGGTCCTCTTCACAGCAGGGGCTTGGGGCACACAGCACCCTGCCAGGAGAAGCGGGTAGGAGGGAGGGTGCCAGGGTCTGTGCAGCTAGGGCACAGGAGGCAGGCACTGGTCCCGCTCCTCTCCAGCCGGCGCCGCCCAGACACAGTACCTGTGCCCCCCGGGACACCACCTTCACGGTGCAGCCAGCGTGTACCTTCCAGGGAATAGCCCCAGCAGCCCGGCAGGGCGGGACCCCCACTCACCACGGGCTCCCACCCCAGCATCAGCTTGGCCTTCTTGATGTCCGGCTTCCTCTTCTGCGGGTCATCCTGGGCCTCAGAGAGAAACTGAATTTCACTCCCGCTACCTGAGTGTTTGAACAACAAGACAGACTATAAGAGAGGACACCAGACCAATCGAATGTGTTTTCACCGTCACCAAGTGAACTCCTTGCGGCATGAACAGGAGACAGGACGTGCCTATGCAGCTCCACGATGCTGAGGTGGGTGGGTGAGGTGGAGGCTGGGCGGGGCCCACGGTGACTCTGAGGCCACCGCACAGGACTTGAGCATGCCCTGCCTCGCTGGGGAGGGACAGATGGACCCCAGTGCAGAGCCTGGGGACCAGATCTGGAGGGGCTGGCATGGTGAGATGCCATCACTGCTACGGACCAGCAGATGTGGCCTCTGCTGTCCCGCAGGTTGGGACCAGCTGCCCCGAGCCGGTCAGCATCATATTGGTCCAGACACCAGGACAAGTCTGTCCCCAGCATCCACACAGTCCCACAGGGCACTCTACCACCCAGGTCCAGCCCACCAGGCTGGGCTGGTGTGTCCTGCATGCAAACTCCCCGTCGATCCCCAAGAAGCGGCTGGGTGAGGGCTGGCAGTGAGGATGGGAACCCCGGCTGAGCACGGCTGGACGGGAGCCACCCCACGATCACTCGGTGCCCGTGTCTCACCCCAGCCAAGCTGCAAACAGAGTTTCGGACTGGCCGGAAACCTGCGGGCCATTTCACCCTCTGCTGCTCTCTGGTTTTCTAGTCTCATTGGGATCAGTGTTTGGAAATCAGATCAAGTTGGGGGGCGATGTTGGGCCCCTGACTCGGTCACCGTCGGACAGTAAGGAGGACTCTCCTGCCCAGTGCTCCCAGGCTGGAAAGGGAAAGTGAGCTGGACCAAGCTGGTCCACTTCTGTCTCTATAATGAAGGAATCAGAAAGCAGTCAAGCGCTCCTGATAACAAGTTCTGCTTCCACCCAACGCAGTCATTTCCCACTTTCCGGCCACAGTGCTGTCAGTAGGCAGTGAGTGCGGAGAGTTTGGTCCACGGAGTGCCTGCCCTACTTACCGACCAGGGTCTTGATCAGCTGGGCGAATTCCAGGATGGTGTGTTCTTCTGGGTTCCCCTGAGGAAGACCGGTTTCTGGTTGTAAAAGTAAGGACGACAGCAGCCGCCCTCCACCCCAGCCACACACTGCACACAGCCCCTCTGCTGTCCCCAGGAACACAGGGCGCCACTCACCAGGTTGACGGGGCTGCTGACATTGCTGTTCATGAGCGCCACCAGCCCGTTCACCAGGTCGCTGGAAGAGAGCAGGGTGGTGAGGCGTCCCCATTGCCGGGGCAGCCATGTGCCGGGCACCGGCCCTCCCAGAAGGAGGCTCACGGCCTCCCCAAAACAAAGCCAGAATGGAAAGCTGAATGGCAAAACAACATCCTGCAACTCAAGATGGCGCGGATGATGCTAAGGCGTTCGTGGATGAGACGACACCTGTGGCCTCTGGGATTTGCGTTCGGCGGGTGGGTGGAAACTGTTACATAGGATGGAGGTGGCAATGAGTCGAACTGCCGCTCTCTGCCTGCTAAACGCTCAGACAATCACAAACCAGAGACAGATCTGCACAGGCACACACCCAGAAAGATAGCGCTGCAGAAGCGTCCCACGGGAGCCCACGTTCACTGCGCGCCCACAGTCGCTGACTGGTACAGAAGCAGGTGATTGTTTCCAAAAACAAGACCCACTACGATGAATGCAGCCCAGTATGTGACCCTCATACTGGCAAATCACAGACAAGGCTGAACGACACAGCGCTGGCCTGGCGGGACGGGGTTCCCTGCTCCCCGGCCTTCGCCTGCCACCCCAGAACATCGGAATGGAGCTGCTGGGGGGTCTGATATGTCAAATGGGTTGAAGGTGAAGAGAAGTAAGCAAATTTTCGCTTACCAAGGTTTGTTCTTAGTTTCAGAAGCTTTTAAGTGTGGCTCTGTCAAGAAAAAGTTACTTCGTAAAAATGACACCTCACTGCTGGCCACAAGCACTTGCCCCGAGTCTCGCTCAGCAGTTCTGCATCTCAGGAGACTTCTGGGAAGTTCTGCCCTGCTGACCCCAGATCACACGTTACCGGTTTGCTTTCCCTCCGATCGGGAGAAGGCTTTCGGGTGGGGTATTTCGTAAACAGGTCATTTCTACTTTTTCATTTTCAGCAAATGGGTGCTGTAAATGGACACGCTCAATGCGTCGCCCTCACGGATCAAGGGCAAACGCCAATCACCACTGACCTCGATGCGCTGTTCAGAGAAACTGCAAAGGTCACTCCGCCATGGAAGTGCCCGCTCGGCACACAGTGCTCTCCCGAGGCTCTGCTGCGCACGGCTGCAGACATTAAGAGCTGCCGTTTGGGAGCACCAACACCAGCTCTCGCGCTGAAGCGGGTGCGGGGCACGGAAGTTGGGAGGCGGCTGCCGTGGAGGGTGGGAGACCGTGCGTCTCTTATACAATCGGCCGACAACTTTCAAGGTCAGAACTGTGCAATCACACTTGTGTAACCTGAGGCTCCTTAAAAGTGTCATTTTGACAAAGCGACTTTTTAAAAGAATACAGCATGCGTCTGTTATGTGAATGAGGACACACCCCGACATGGAAATCTGACAGTCATGCCAAGGTGTCAATGGGCATGGCCGCCGAGGGGATTCGGGGACAGTTAGTGTACTGCAGAGGCCACCATTTAGGTGTCATGAATGCTACTGTGACACGAACAGTTCTCAGTTCCTAGAAAAGCAGTTTGCTAAAACAGCAAAACTGTTCAGTTAACGATCTGGGCTGCGTCCTGAATAACTGGCCCGAGAGCGGCGTGGTCCCCAAGGCCTCGTCGCCTCTCCTGGACCGGCTCACAGGAGGGCCTCGGGCAGCATCACGGGGAGAGGGGTTTCCACGGGGGTTTGTGCCTGTGGTTCTCAGCTGCTGAGGCCTTCTGCCCTGCATCTGCGGCATGTTTTGCCCTGAGCTGGAACGGTATGCAGCCCGGGCACCGCCAAGTTCTTAAAATCCTTCGCTCACTAGCCCACACTCCACCACAGTGACAAGGCTACTCAGGTGACTTCCTGATGTGGAGCCTTGAAACCACGTGAGCAGCAAGAAGAAAGCCCAGTCACTGCTCCCCCAGAGCCCGCACACTCGCCGGGAGCGGAGAGCCTAGAAGGAGCCTGCCAGGGAGGGAGCACGGGAGGGAAGAGGGAGGAGAGCCTGCCTGTCTGGGCAGCATGCAGGCCTGTGGTATCTTACTCCCAGGCTTTTGCCCTGCTCCCAAAGTTTCTAATGGGCAGGGTGAAAACACGCTGTGGTGTAACTTTATTCACAACTGTCTTCTGGAACACACACAAGAAACTGTAAATACTTTCAGGAAAAATCTATAATGGTTGTTTTAATTCTAAAATTTTGTTTACTAGGGTTCCACCCTCCTAAAAGACGCCGACCCAGGCCCGACTTGATGGGACAAGGCCCACGGGGTGGCTCTGGTGGAGGGGTGCCTCCCCCACAGCACCCTGGGGTGGCCCCTGTGAGCAGCATTCCTGGTGGACAGGCAGCAGTAAAGAGCAAAAATGCATGGTGTCAAATGTCAGAACTGGGTTTACTGCTGCTTCACACATCCAGAAACTCCCAGCGACCCTCCACTGGCCGAGGTACTCCGCTGCTTCGCTCCCTACACTGTGACTCTTTCCTCGGAGTCCGTCCTGTGGTCCCCGTTAACCACCCGCCATGTGGACTACAGAAGTCAGACTCACAAGCGCTGCCTAGAAGACAGTAAAGCTGCTGTGCAACCGTGCGGGACTATTCTAGAGAGCGTATTTCTATCTCCGTTTAGTTTCTGCCCCAAACTCAACATTAGGACAACAACCTTATCTTGTTCCTTCCTAGGACTCTCACCCAACCCGGAAGGCTTGTCTAAGAGCAGCTGTATTCTGGCCTTCCGGTCTGCTGAGGGATGAAGGTGGCCCAGAAGCTGAAACCCGTCACCCTCGGCACCGGGCAATGCCACCGCCCAACACTAGGTGGCAGCACAGGACGGCTCCAGAGCCACAAGAGAGAGTGAGTCTCATCTTCACTTCTCAACAGAGCATCAACAGATGCTGAGCTGTCCCCCTCGCCCCGCCATGGTCCTCCTCCAGCCGGGGCCGGCCAGACTTACCTGACGTACTGGAAGGCCCTCGTCTGTGACCCAGACCCGTATACCTGGAGGAAAACAACAGCGAGGCTCAGGGACACGGCGCTGGCCCAGGGCTGACTCCTAGGAGGCCCCGGGGCCGACTGGAAACGGAACCCTGGGGACCAGCCCCACGCGCACTGTGCTCAAAGCCCTGCCCCCAGGGAGCGGGGTCAGGCCTCCAAGTGTGCCGGGCATGCCTGGGGTTCTAGGGACCCACTGTGACCCCGAGTCCAGCTGGATGACCCTGCGGTGCACACGCAAGATCAGGTGTGTGGTGGGGCTCTGCTCTGGCCTTCAGCTAAGGCCCAGGTGACCAGGAGTGGTAGGGACCAGGGGAGCGCCTCCAAGCCTGGGAAGGGTCAGGGTGCAGCTGGCAAGGGCCTTAGTAACCCCCTTGCCTGGCCTTAAAACCCACCAGGAGCAGACAGGCCACAGAATGGGCAGTGAGGAGGCTGCTACCGACCCTCTCACAGTGCTTCCCAGTCTGGGCCGCACAGCAGCACCCCCGTTACCTTCTAAAATGACCAGAGACCGAGGGCCATCCCAGGGTCGCAGTCATCAGAACTGGGCGGAATCAGATGTCCTGATTTTTTTATGCTCCCAAGATGACCCCTGTATGCAGCCAAGACTCAGACGCTCCTGGCGCACCCAGGAGCCCTGAAGGGCCGACTGGAATGGGCCACGGGCCCTCGGCCCAGCCCGGCAGGAGGCGCTTTGCTGGTGGCGGCCCACTCCGAGGATCGCTGCTTTAAGCCAACAACTGTGCACAGGACTTCAAAGCTCACAAAAACTCTTATAACAGAAATGTGCTTAGGTTGTTATGGGAGCAACTTTTGAGTCCTGATTTTTATTCACTGAACAAGGAATACTGGACAAAAAACCTGGGAATGGACCGCACACAGCCTTCACCCAGGAGGGGCACCAGGTTCGGCCCTGGGAGCCGGGCATGGCACCCACCTCTGGTCTCTAGCCCCTCCCCGGCAGATGGGGATAAGGCCCTCTGCGTCCACAGATCTGGCAGGAGCGTGAACCAAGTTAAGAGACTGAAAGATCACAGAACAGAATGGAAGCTAAGGTGCAGACTGGCCAGCTGGAGGGGAGACAGACACACAGGCGGCAAGGACAGCGGGGTGGTCCAACAGCATGTGTTCACCTGTGCAGACCCCACTGTACGCTGAGGACTTACTGAAATACACTCGGTCAGTGAGCAAAGCACCCTGCAGAGCCCCCAGAGGGAGGGATGCTTAGCTCCTCTGGATCCCACCAAAGTCCAAGCAGAAAAGGACCCTAGAAAGTGACAGACTACGGGAGCGAAGATGCTGAGACAGACGATGAGGATGGGGACTGGGGTCCAGAGGAAGAGAAGCAAGACAGAAAGGAGGAGCGTGAGGTTCTGCAGCACAGAAGAAACCCAGCCACACTTCTGAGCCATGCAGGTACGCAGACGGGTGAGGAATGGGCAGTAAGTCCCTGCCCCACTGACACCCGAGGCCAGCGGGATACACCCCATCCTCCTGTCCTCCACACATCCAACCACTGAGCCAGCCAAGGCAGGGCTGGTCGAGGAGCTGAGGGAGGAGCCTGGACAACCTGGGACACCCTGGGCCTCCTCCCCAGCAGGTGGCACGTTTCTCAGCCACCCGAGGGCCCCCAAGGGCAGGCACAGCCTGGCCCCGGCCAGCAGATCAAGGAAGTCATGGGTGGGGAGCGTCACACCTGCCTTCTTCCCCTACTCTGACAAGGGTGGCGGGTGACCCGTAAATCCTAGCGAGCCAAGGCTCACCCACATGCTGACCCCTATCTGGGCTACCGGACGCCTGGCCCGCGCTGGCACCCACCGTGAGCGGCTCGCCCTGGAGAGCCTGCAGGATGAAGTTGCTGACCACCCGCCCGTCGTTCATGTGCATACGCGGCCCGAAGGTGTTGAAGATCCTGGCCACCCGCACCTCCACACCCTCCTGCAGCAGAGAGAAGAGGTGGTGAGGCTGGGCGGGAGCGGGCGCGGGGCGCCTCTTCTTGGGCTGTGTCTCCAGTGCCCTGTGTGGGACGCGAGTCAGGAGTCTGCTTTTCACTCTGGAGGGAAAAGGCTCCTGCCGATTACATCGCGTGCTCGTCAGACACCCGGGCGATTGCAGGCTCCAGCAAAGGGTCAGAGTCGCCCCGACAGCACAAGAGGCCACTGCGCCAGTCAAGTGGCACAGCAGCTGCGAGACAGTGGCCGTGCAGGGGAAACTCGTTTCTGTAAATTCTCTACAATAAGCATCTCCTTTCCCAAGTGGGATCTCGCTCTGAATCGTCTTGTGGAACCCTTTTCAGAGGCTGTATCCTGCAAATTTATCACTGGAGATGTAAACGTTAATGAATACTTAAGCTGGTAAGGAGAAAACACAGGCTCTACTTGGGAAATGGGCAGGCAGGCGTTCCTGAGACTGCTGTACCCTTCGCCCACCTCTGCCCTTCCTGGAAACCAAGGCGGCAGGCAGGGAGACACAATCTAACATGTGCACAGAGATGGCTCTACCGTTCCATTTCTGGCGGCTATTTTTAAGCACTGTTTCTATAACAAAACAAAACGAGACAATGTTTCTATTTTTATCACGAACACAAGTTACGTTTATAACCCAGAGAAGGGTATTTTCAATTAAGTCAGCAGGAAAGTATATTTTTTTAAGCCATGAAACCTCCCCAGTTTTGCTGAACTATGAATGTCAGGCCTGCTTTTCTGCAGCTGAGGAGCCCAAAGTGTTTACCTTAAACTTGGAGTGGGGGGTGCTCACTACACC
The DNA here is from genome assembly GCA_004026905.1 of Hystrix cristata. Lineage (NCBI taxonomy): Eukaryota > Metazoa > Chordata > Mammalia > Rodentia > Hystricidae > Hystrix > Hystrix cristata. The sequence continues at coordinate 72,180 of PVJO010002191.1, read as the reverse complement.
GGCTATAAGGTCACAGAGTCATGCAGGTCCCAGGAGTCTGGGGACTGTCAGGATGGGGGCTCCTGCTTCTCACCGCTGCACATACCTCCCGCTGCCTTGTTCTCTCCGGGCCGCTCCACCCTCTCTCTCACAGCGACGTTAGGGGAAGGCTGAAGGCGGTCCCCATGCACCCTCTGCACAGGCCCAGCAGTGACAGGACAGTATTAGTTGCTGCTTTGGACAATGCCAGTCAAAAGCCTCCTCGGCTTGGGCTGGGAGCCAAATACACGCCTAACTAAGGAAGCTGATTTAGCATGGATTTCTCCACCAGCACAGTGATTTGGTGGGATGAGCTGGGCCCTCCATGTGGCTGGAGTCCCTGCAGCCCCACCTCTTCCCCAGGTGCCACACCCACACAGGCAGCTTCCGTGGGCACTGTGACACGAGAAGGTGGGTGGCAGGACGGAGCGAGGGCATCTGTACATGCTAACACCGCCTGTGATGCAGAAGAATGACTCGCTGAACTGTCCAGGCACCAATGACTGGGACAGGAGCTCACTCCCAGGCGGCAGGAACACACTACTCTTTCCCTACTGAGCTAAGCGGGGTACACAGTGATCCCGCTATCCATGCTTGTGCTTTCCATGGTTTTGGTTATCTGTGGTCCAAAAATATTAAAGGGAAAATTCTGGAAATAAACAACTGGCAGTTCAATTTATGTGCCCTTCTGAATGGTGTGATGCAATCTCCCGCCATCCCCTATATCCTGTCTGGGGTGAGAATCGCTGTGGGCCTGGAGCCACAGTGCTGGGGCTCCATTTACCCTTATTACCATACTGATGGCCCAGAACCCAAGCCAGATGCACCATGGAGAAGCTGTGAAGTGCTTCCTATAAGCAAAAAGGTGAAAATTCTAGTCTTATGGAAAAACAAACAAACCCATGCTGAGCCAAGGAAGCAAACAGAACTGTGTGCACCTCCAGCTGCATGAGGTCCAGTCACACTGCGCTTAGCGTGATGGGGAGCAGCATGCTGGGCCCCAGCATGCACCGGGGGTGCTGAACTGTGGGGTCTCCCACAGGCGGGGGGATGATGTTGGTGCTAGGATGGGCAGGGAGGGAAGAGTGGAGACACCGCTTTCAGCAGAAAGTAACTTGGAAGTATCTTTCTGCATCCAGCTGATGAGAAGAATCGGAAGTGGGAGGAAATGGCTTTACTCTAGGAGAGACAGCAGGAACCCCAGTGAGTCCACCGTGCCCAGCCTCTCCCCAGCTCTTATCCCCTGCATCGTCACTGTCCCTGGGAAGCTAGTTCTGAATGCCACCTCAGCAGGAGCCAGGCTCCACAGTCAGCGGGCCGACAAGCAGGCTTGTGATGGCTCTGGTGTCCCCAAGTGGACCTGTGATGGGGAGCAGAGCAGGACACGGGACGGTGTAGATACGAGTTACAGAATGGGCTGTGGAGTGAGCCTCCAGCCTCTGGCCACGTACCCCACACCCCATCCCTTCCCCGGGCTGCCGGGTCCACCAGCAGGTTCCGTGAACTCAGGCTGTGCCTAGTCTACACCGACAAGCTCGGCTACACTGCAGGATGCAAGGCAGAGATGCAGAGTAATCACGCCCCCTCCAAGGCAGCCAGGGGACCGACCCGGCCACTCCCACGGACAGCCTCGCAGCACCTGCTGACCATGCCCTGCGACCTGCACACCCTGCAGGACGATGGGGATGAGGACCCAGTGGGCTGCCTGTGCTGCACAGGGCTCAGCTTTGTGGTGACCGTAGGTTTGCTGCGGTCACCCAGAAAGGCACATGGACTTACAGACTCTGGAAGGCACAGAGTCCAAGGAGCATGTGTGTCCTCCCCTGGGGCAGGCCTTGGGAGGGTTGCCCCCACCGTGCAGGTATTTGGGGTACAGAGATAATGTCAGAATTACAAAAATGGAAAGAAAGAAACAAAGAGCAGAGCCCAGCTGCTCACATGGGTCCCAATAGGCGCACCCCTACCCGATCTCAGTGATGCCCCCACACCCTGGAACCCGAGAGGCAGCCCGTGAAAGCGACACGCCCACAGGCTACCTCCTGAGCCCGCACAGGACCCGCAGGAACCCAGATGTGTCCAGGTGCTTTGAGTGAGGCCTGGCACCGTCAGTACTCAATGGGCACCAGGCCCACTGCTCCTAGAGTCCAAAAGTTTTTAAGCACGTATTTAAGGTAGTGTGTATAGCTACAGAGTTACCAACTGAGTTCCATTACTAATTATTTAATAAAAGAAAAAGTTCGGAAGCTTATTTACATAATGAGAATGAGGCGGGAACGCGCTGCTCCCGGCGTTTTTGCTCACACCACACTGGTACCTCGCCCCTGCCCTCGCCAGCCCCACACACAGAGCCAGCCCTGCATATCCCCAAGGACACCGGGACTTTGGGGACGAGGTATTCCGGGCTCAAAAATGGCAAAGCTGCATCTAAGAGCATGTGGAGAACGCGGGGGCTGCACGCAGCCTGGGGTGAGTTACGAAGCACAGGGCGTGCCTCTAGCAGCGAGGGCACACGGAGGTATCTACGGCCTCCGCGAGGGCTTCGCAAAACCTGGGCTCAGGGAGCCCCACACACCTCCCTGGAAGAGGTGGCGCGCAGCTCGGCTCCACTCCAAAGGCGATGACATGGACACGAGGACATCGGGCACAGGCCGTGGACAGACGTCCAGAAGGACCCTCGGCGCCGGCACCCCGATGCCACTGATCCCCATGCTCACCGTGCTGGTGGGCTGGCCCTGTGCCATGCCTATCCCACCGTAGCAGAGGGCCTTTCCCGGAGCTCTGAGAGTGCTGCTCCACGCGCCGGCCACGCAGCGAGGCAGACACACAGCCAGACGCCACCTGAGGCCACAGTGACCCATGTCAGGATGGACTCACAAGACAGCCGGTCCCGTCCCAGGCCACACGGCAGGGCTGCGTGGGGACCAGGCCTCTGGGTCTGTGTCAGCTCCACTGCAGGCCCGGGGAGAGGGCCAGCCACGCAGGGCACCGCCCACAAGGAAGGGTGGGCCATGGGAGAGGAGAGTAAATCGATGTAAACAAGCTCCTGATGAAGGAAATCCACACACCAGGGAACTCATTTTTATACTTAATAGATAACCAAAAAGAAAGTGAAAAAACCCCACTGATTTGGCAGCTTCGGGAAACCAGACCTTATTAGCTGCTGGGGCGACTGGCAGTTAGGAGGCGACTGCTGTTGGCGTCAGCGGTGCTGTGGACCCCCAACCTGGGAACCTGCCCGCAGGAAACCCTGCTGACACTGGGAGGGAGATGGATACGCGGAAAACGCTGTCAACAACGCCATCCTCTTGTCACAGCGGGTGACGGGCTCCACTCAGCCCCCACCCAGTTAGCCATGGGGCCCACCTGGGGGAGCGCCCTCACCCGTCTGCCACGTACCTGCTTCATGTAGGCGTAGCACATGGTCTCCGCCACGCGCTTGCCCTCGTCGTAGCAGGCGCGGGGGCCGATGGGGTTCACGTGGCCCCAGTAGTCCTCACTCTGTGGGTGGACCTCAGGATCTGCAGGCGGAGGGAGAAGTCTGAGCCTTCATCTTGTGGAGCTTTTCCAGCTCGCATGCGCTAGGAAGGACTCATCTTCAGGATGCAAAGCAGAGCCCCAGACCCAAGTCAACATTTACAGTGGAGGAGGGGAATATCCGGGAGGGGAGGAAGCTCAGGGCTCCAGGCTCTGCTCTCTGATGCTCCTCAGGACTCGGAGTTACCAGCACGGATTAGGAAATAGCATTTACAGGGAAAAAAGTAGGTCAAAGTCTCTCAATTTTAAGTCTTCCTCTCTTCTACAAATTCTTAACTTCTAGATTTTTACACAAACTATCTGAGGGAAGAGGCTTGGTTTTATGTTTATGAGATATAAAATAAAGAGTGGAACATGTATTTGTGGAACAAATTCAAGGACACAGAAGCTCCCTGGAACACAGCGACCTTCTAGGAGCTGTCAGGCAGGTGTGAGGCCAGGCAGGCCCCAGAGGCCCAGGCAGGCTGGCAGCAGGACGCAGTGTCCACCGAACGCCATCGCTCATAGTGTGCACATTGCTCATGCTTTCAGTGTGCCAGGGCACAGCCTGCTTAAGGAGACCGAGGAGCCAAGTCCTTCTCAACTTAGGCAAGTGTACTTCTGGAACATGAGTTGATACCTAGCTTACCTAGAACATCACGAACTGGATACCTACTCTGAGTGAAAGCACCATAGGAAAAAATGCAAACATTTTTGCCAAGAAATCTGGAGAAAGACATAGAGACACTATGTTAGAGCTGGGCCTAGCTGACCTCGCACCTGAAGCCTGACTTCAGGCTCACTGTTCATGGGGACAAGGCCTGGCTGGGCCCCAGGTGGATGTCACAGAGAGCTGGCAAGCCATCAGGACCCTGCAAAGCACCATTCTCACCGCATGGTGAGAGAGAGCCCACGGCCTCCTTGCAGATACAGCAGCTGCCCGGCAGCAAGCCTTTCTTGGGGCTCTCTGTCAAGGGCTGGCAAGCCAGACCCCGTACGAGACAGCCTTATGTTCCCAGCAAACACAGACAAAGGGAGGCTGGGCACCCATTCAGCTCTCCATGGCACAGGCGGGGCTGGAAGGCAGGCCCAGGGCGCCAGGCTTCTAAAAGGACCCTCGCAAAACCACTCTGGAAAAATGCAGCGGCAAACACTGCGTCCTGCAAATGTAAAGGTCCAGTCGGTCATGATTTCCAGTCGTCTCCGTCCTCCTCTGCTCTCTGGGTGGCTAATGGACTAAATGCTCCCTGGAGTGCAGACGTTCATTTATCAAATGTCAGAGCAACTCCACCCTGGAACTAAGCCCCAGCGAATATGAGGTAATAAGCTGGCTGGGGGAGACGACGGGAAAGCTGTCACCACGTTGGGGAGGCGTACAACAGTGGGGCGTGTGCATCGCCCTGACCTCCCGGAGGAGGAAGCTGAGCTACCTCTTCACAGGCGTCACAAACGATGTAACTGCATTCTGTAGACTTTCCATGCTGCTTTACTCCATTTTTCATTTGGTTCTCTTATTTCAAAAACATACGTCTCTTTCAATTTTACCCTTTTATTTCCTCATTTTTCTTGTCCAAAACAATAATGTGAAATAGAAAAATGACATCATGCTGGCGTCTGGCTCCTGCCACAGAGACAAAGCGCTCTCCCAAGCTCTCAGCCGGCTGGGGCTGTACAGGAACCAGAAAGCAATCCTCACGCCAGCCGGCTCTGAAGGCAGCACCTGCGCCCCTAGAGGTGGCATGTGTGCCAGGAAACAGGCGGACTTCCGTGGATCACCAGGGTGGATCCTCAACAGCCCAGCGACACAGCCCACGCCTCGGGGGCGCGCCACGAAGGGAGGAGCACGGCGGCCACAGGCTGGCACAGAGACCTCCGGAACACCATGCTCATCACCTCACAGGCAGGGGAGGCCTTCTCGGAGTGAATCTTGGACCCCAAGTCCTTCTGCCCTGAGGGCAGGATGCGAGGAGTCCAGTGGGGCAGGGGAGCGTGGGGCGCCCAGCACTCACCTCCATACACCTCGGATGTGGAAGCCAGGAGCAGGCGGGCCCCCACGCGCTTTGCCAGCCCTGTGGGAGGCAGACACAGGGTCAGAGACACTGTCGGCTCCAGTGCACGTACGGTGGCCGGCATGAGCACTGCTGATTACCCAACCCGTCTCCACGCCTGTGGCGACTGCTCCAAAACCAAACGAAAGTGACGGTAACAAGAAAAACCACATGGACGCCCAGAGGGTAGCACTCACTTGGGCACTCAAAAGCCCTGCATGGGTCGGACGCAGAATCTGCTGGTTTGTGCAGTGATTCAGAGGACTTCCTAGAGACTCCTCTGTCCCCGAATTCACCCTGTGTTTTCCAACCTCTGTCTGGCAGGCAGAAGGCACAAGTGGCCCCTTCTCACCCAGACCTCCAGAACGGCCCCCGTGCCTCCTCTTGTACCCCAGGATCCAGGCCCCGGCATCCTGCCCAGGCAGCTAATAACGGCTGCTCTCAGCCAGGAACCCCAAGGCCCACGTGGGCTCTTCCCGTTCTGACCATGGCCGCCCCTTGGCCTCTGTCTCTGTCCTTCCCACAGCTCCACCACATCTAACTCCAGGCTCAGGGTCCCACTTGGGAGTCCACCAGCACTGTGCCAGCCCCTCCACACTGCTCCTTCCTGCACCTGTGTCAACAATGCTGGTGGCCACAGAGCACTCCGTGGAGGCCAAGATCCCCAAAGAATATCTGAGCGGAACCTTATCTCGTTCCACCTCAGTGGACAGCACAGCACCCAGGCAATTGGCCTGTCCCCTACTGGAGTCAACAAGTGCCATGTGCATGGCTGGCTTTTAGAGGGGATGTGGGGCAGGGCTGGGACCCTGGGACCCTGCAGTGGCAAGAACAGGGCCTCCACCACACCACACCGAACAGAGGCAGGGGCAGAGGACCGATGCTATTCCTAGACTAGAGGGACGGGTCATCTAACTCCAGGCACGACTTTGCCCTGGGGTGGTCAGTGTTGTGCATCAGCCTGACTGGGCTAAGGGAGGCTGGTGTCCAGCGAACACTACTCCTGCGTGTGCCTGGGATCACTCCTGTGTGTGTCTGGGAATACTACTCCTGCCTATGCTTCCGGAAGAGACCAGCATTTGGGTCTGGGACACTGAGTGAGGCAGGGGTCCTCCCTCACTGGAGGGGCCTCACCCAATCCCGTGAAGCCTCAGAGACACAGCAGAGGAAGGGGTGGCTTGGGCCAACCGCCACCTGCCCTGGGCTGGCTAGACCTCAGGCCTCTCCCAGTCTCCAGCCTGAGACAGCAGACAGTGGGACTCTCTCGGCCACCACAGCCCTGCATGACAATATAGTGTCATAAACCCTCTCTACACATCCAATTACCGTCATTGGGCCCCTGCCTCTCGAGAGCCTGACTGACAGCCCTCCAAACTGTATAGCCCACCTATAGGTAACGCTGAACCTTTTAGAGCTTTCAACGGTAACAACCACCCTGCTGTGGCACATGTGCCATAGGTTTGCCACCACTGGTCTAGCCTAAAAGGCTTTGCAGCCAGTCTCCGGTTGCCCTTTCAATCTAATATTTAGGTCTGTCTTTTCCAAATCCATTTACAGACCCTGTTTCAAATGTTCCCATAATTAAATCCATTTTTCACTTGACACTAAAGAAGTGGTTCCTTTCTTCCAAATGATGAAGACATCTAAAGAATAAACCAGCAAACTAAGCATGCCTCTAATGTTACACATTAACTCATGCATAGCACCCATGCTATCGTCTAAGGCTTGCATTTGCAGACACGCAGCCAGCCACGGTACCGACCTCACCCTTCCACCCTCTTCATTTAATGTGCATTCTGAGGTCACCTAGGGCAGGAACTCAGCTTGCAGACCACCTGTGTGTGCAGACACGCTGACCCAAAGTCCTGGCCACAGCCCCAGGGCCTCCACCCGGCACAGGGCATTAGTCTTGGGCACAGAACTGGCTTTGTGGGAAAGCAGGAGGGTCGCTAGGTGGCCACTTATAGGGGATTTACACTAAGGCTTCAAAGACCAGGTCCAGTACTGTCTGCATCCCTCGAGACGCACGCCTCCTGGATGAGGGGCCACGCTGTGTCTCTGCCTGGAATATTCCCAGCAGTGCAGTGACATGAGTGACGACAACATACCCAGCATGTTCAGCGTCCCGATGGTGTTCGTCTTCAGTGTCTTGATGGGGTTGTACATGTAGTTGGGAGGGGAGGCTGGGGACGCCAGGTGGTAGATCTGGTCAACTGTGAGAGAGAAAGGGGCACATTATTCCCAAGGAAAACACTGAAAGACAGGACTGCCCGGATTACACTGTAAAATAAAGGCGCTCGTGTATCTTGTACTGGAATTCTAGTTTTTCACCTGTTATTCTTCAGAGAAAGTCATTTGTATTTGCAGCTGGAAGATCTTTAACCACCAGGAAGTCTGAGTATCTGGGAACATGGGGCTGCGCCCTGTCCTGTTTGACTACACCACCTGCTTTCCAGGGATTGTCCCAGGTAAAGTGGTCACAGCAGAAGGGAGACTTGAGGGATGGGATTACGCACATCTAGAATCAAGCAGCCTGTGAGGCAAATCTGACATTAGAAGCAAGACACAGAACTGCAGGAGTAAAGAGTTTTGATTTTATTTCTATGCAACCCATAGAGAAGGAACCGGCCTGGATGATGGTTGAGGAGGGCAGCATTCAAGCTGCAAAATAGCAAAAAAAGCTGGGATTCCATGCAAACCCCTGGAGTCCACACATTCAGCCTGATGCGGCCACCTGCGCCCACTGCTGCCCAGGCTGGTGCCCCCACACACAGCACGGGCACACCTCAGCCTCCCTACAGGAGAGAGCGGTGATTGGCAAACAGGACGAGGACAGCCACTCTTCCACGTCAGTTCCAGGTGATAGGAGATGCACTGGCGCTTCATTGGCAGAGCTAAGAATGGGGGTCAGAAGGCTCCTGGTCCCAGGCAGGAGCCCTGCAGGAGCCCCACCCCACCCCCACCCATCCGTGCTCCATAATGGGGCAGGCATGGTGATCAGAATGCAGTCTGTCCCTGGAGTCACCTGCTGGAGGGTGGACCCTGTCACAGGAGATCATTCAGACCCTGGGGGCGCCACCATCGGAAGGGGCGGAGGCTGGCTCTCTGACAGCCCCAACCCCAAGTTATGCATGCTGATACACAGCTAAAAAGGAACAGTGAGCACGGCTCTACGGTGTGAACACGGGTTTACAGTGTGAGCGCAGCTCTGCAGTGTGAGTGCGGCTCTAGGGTGTGAACACGCTTCTACAGTATACACTGTAGGCTGCTCACCACCGTACTGCCCCAAGAATGCTGTCTTGCAGCTCACAGACAGGACCAGCAGGAGCCCGGTGCCGCAGGCTGGACCTGCGGTGCTCCCAAAGGCCCGGGGCCGCGAGGTCCCCGGGGCGCGTCCTGGAAGAGGGCAGAGGGACACCACCTCTCCCCAGCCCTTCTCTTCTGGGAGGCCAGCAGCTTCCTCCCTACATGCTCCCAACCATGACGTCATCATGACCCCGAAGCAACAGGGCCAGCAGCGGCAGTACCAGGCCGGATTCAGACTCAGTCCATTCACACAGGCTCCAAGCAGGACACACGCACAGGTGCAGAGCCCGGAGCTGCTGTCCCTCACGGCCACCCGCGATCCTCGACAGCATGTACCAAGGTGCGCAGGCTGTGACCTTGCAGAACGAGGCAGTCTACTGCTGACTGACCCTGTGGTGACGACCTCTGCACTGGCCCTGCAGACCTCGAGGGCAGCATCTGAACAGCTCGGGGTCCTGCCCTGCACCAGGCTGAAACACCACACCCTGCCCTCCTCGTCCAGGCGCACTCCAGAGGCAGTGTGGGAGCCTCCCAAGTGGACACAGCCCTGGTCACCTAGGAGCTGGCTTGCTGTGAGTCCCACAGTGTGGCCCCAGCCCAGCAGGCTGCCTGCCGAGTGACTTACACGCATTCTGTCCATACACAGAACACAGGCAGAAGCTGTCAAGATGGCCTGGTACAGCTCTGGTGTGGAAGCTCAGCGTTAAAGGGCACAGATGCCTTACTGACACAGCAGATGTACTGAGCTCTTGGTCCTCAGCAGTACCGACGTTACACAATCACTAGCTTTACACAGTACTAAGTGACCACAGAGGAGCAGCTGCCAAGTGGGGACCACTTCCTCCTGCTCCCCTAATGAAGCCAGGGGCCTGCACACCAGCAGGCTGCGTCCGCGGGGTGTGGTCAGAGGTCAGCACAGTGTGCAGCAGGCTTGCAGCCCTGCCTCTCCTGGGTGGAGTCATGGTGTTCCCAGAGAAGACTCAGGATGCTGGCAAACTCCCCCACGAGGCTGCAGCTTGCACCCCATCTCCTGGTGGGCATCGTTCTGGCCTCCCACAGGCTGCACATACAGCCCAGGGCCTTTCTCGGTTACAGTTGGCGAAGTCCCCTCCACTGTGCGTCTCCCTAGCTTCCTTCTGCCTGGACCCCAGTGACACCTCTTCCTCTGATCACTTCTGCCTGCCTCTTCTACCTTCTTCTGCTGGTGTTAAGGGCCCATTGCCCAGCCTCTCCAGCATGATCTCTACCTCACCACCCCGGGTGTGCAGTCGCAGCTGCACCAGCAAAGCCCAGCATAGCAATGTCCCTGGCAGGACCCTCCAGAACCTGCCTCCCACAGCCACCCACCGGAAGTCTAGGCAGAAAGTGAACCATCTGATGCGCTGCCTAGATAAACTGTGCCACTCTTCAGAAACCACAGACCAAACCAAAGTGGATTCCCAGCAGATCAAGTAACTGAATGTCTAAAAATGAGGTCAGAAAACAAAAACAAAAACAAAGACCCAACTAACAAAAAATAGCCTGGCTGTTTTAAAAATATTAGACTATGTGCAATGTTCATCTAATCTTGGGATGGTTACAGCAAAAAAAAAAAAAAAATAGAAGAAGAAAGAGCAAAGGGGAAATGAATAGCTGCGGACACAGAGGCGCTCACCTTCAATGTAGAGGGGCTCCACCACATCATGGTTGATCAGCTCGAAGTTCTCGTGGCCGATCCAGTGCTCCACATTCCGCTTCCTGCCCGTGAAGAAATTGTCCACCACCGTCACCTCGTGGCCATCCATCATGAGTTTGTCCGTGAGGTGGGAGCCCACGAACCCTGCACCACCGGTGATCTGTGGAAGACAGGGAGTGGCCAGAGAAAGCACGTGAGAACGGGAGGTGACCAGCATCGCAGAGGCGCAGCTCTGGCGCCTGGCACAGACACGACTTGCAGAGATTTGGAATCAGACATGGGCGTGGAGGGCAAGGTTTAGGCGGCATCTGCACCCTTGCCCGGAGCCAGGCACGCTCTCTGGGAACAACCGCGCAGCCTTTGAACTCAAGCTACCCCCAGGGACTCATACGGCAGCGCCGTAGCTAAGGGTCCAAAGTGTCTTCACCGAGGTTTCACACGGCCATTGTCTCTTGTGCAACGGACGAGATGGTGAACATCCCTTACAGCCGGCTCCACATCCGCCGACCCAAATGACCACGGACTGATGACGCAGAGAGGCCTGCAACATTTACGGACTTCTCTTCCGCCGTGATTACTCCCTGGCTGATACAGCAAACACACTATTCACACAGCACTGGTCCTACACAGGGGTGTGTGATCGAGAGATGGGCCAGAGCACACAGGAGACTGAATGGGCTCTGTGCAAGCCGCGCCATTTGGCAAAGCAGACTTGAGAGTTGTCTGATGCTGCTGTCCACAGGAGTCCCAGAACCAGGCCCAGGAAAAAAGCACGTGGTGTTTACATCACACTCAAACTGTCACAAAAATGGGTAGCTCATGACCCAGTGACTGGCCGTGTGACCGCTTCCTCCCATGCCCACTGCTACCAAGTCCTCGTCCACCCTGCAGTCCCCACTGGAGGACAGACAAATGGGGCCACCCACGTTGGGGCTTCCAGCCTCCGAAACTAAGGGCTACACAACACCCCTCTCTTCATGAAGTACCCACTATCAAGCACCTTGCAATCCGAACTGAAAATGACAGATACACCCACATTCTAGCTGCGGACCTGCACAACGACTGTGCGAAAGGATTTTCTAGAAAAATACCTGAATTTCAAGTCTGAGGTGCTGCTGCTGTTTAACTCAGGGGATGAGCTTTCAACCTCTTCTAACTTTACTCTGTTGCATTTTCCCAACGGCTTTTAAATCAGAAAAAATTATTTTTAAAAAGAAACACAACCCCCTTTAACGTAACTTTGTATGTTACATGCAAATGTTTCTGAAAATAAGAATAAACAGAGTTCTGCAGCACTCTGACATTTACAATTCCTTTGTATCAAAATACTTAAGGGCTTATGTAATGGATAGCTATACATGTTTCACCTAATCCACTTTAGCCCACAAGGCAAGTGCTTCAAAAGGAAGCAAACCAGCGCGAGCTCCAAAGCTCCAAACCCACACACAGCGTCTGCACAACAAGGAGCTGATACCCAAGAGACGGCAGGGCAAGGACACAAGACCTCCCCACCAAGATGGACCAGACTTTCAGCAGCTCACAGTGCTGTGGGTGCGAAGAGGGAAGAGGCAGCAAGGTGGTCCGGGACAGGCCAGCATTCCAGCCCATGCCGCTCAGCCAATCAGCAAAAAGAATAAATTTCCAAATACATCTCTTTATCCTAAGACTTCAACAATTACTGAAAGGCTTTAGCAACAACATGCCATCCTCAGGCAGCAGTGACTGCGATGTGAGGTGCCCGAGACAGCAGCTGAGGGAGAAGGGCGAAGGCCACTTTTCGTGGTGATGTGTAAGAGGAATAAGTTCCATTACTACCGCACCAGCAAGAGATCACCACACACAGAAATCACGGGCTGCTGTGGTGAGGGTGGGCTCCAACTTGACCTGCTGGAGCCTTAGTTCTCACTAATGTTGGTGGGGGGGGGTCCTAGAAAATGAGGGGCTTGGCCCTTCTGTCTTTTTCTCCTGCTCTCCGTTTGCCCATCTGCCGCAGCAGGAAGGCCACCACCAGGCATGGGCACCTTGCCCTTGGACCTCACAGTCTCCGGAATGCTCAGCCAACAGGGCACTCATTATCAGTTCTCCCAGCTGCAGTGGTCTGGTAACGACCCATAATAGACGAATGACACCCCTGAAGATTTGGTGATCAACCCCACATGTGGCAACAGAGAAAGATCAGAAAGCTGAACTTTGCTGACTCTGGCTGACAATGTCCTATTTCTAAATTCATACTCAAATGCACACCTATTTTTGATGCAACAGAAACAACCCCAAAAGACAGGCATACAGCACCAACCAACTTCACAGTCAGCCCAGGGTGAGATGTGTGTGAGCCATCCCAAAGGGCAAGAGACCTTCTGTAACTTCCGGAAGAAAAGAGCAATTATGTGGAGCACAGTCTGAGACTCCTCAGAAGTAGCAGTAATACTCTGGTGTTTGGGATGCACAGTCCTACAACCCAGATGGATACAGGAACAGAGTGCTCTAGCCATTTATACATCGGCACAGATAAAATACCCTGTGCAGTTACATAACAACCAAAAATAACAATCAGAAATGAAAACAACATAAAGACCTTCTCGGATCAAACAAAAAAATCATGGAAGTCACTGCTAGCAGACCTACGAGAAATATCAGATGTTCTCCAAGGTGCGGCGGGTAACCCCAATGACTAGAATCCACAGGAGGGAGTGATACACGAAGGGGTCCAGTGACTACAAAAGACTGTGTAATTGCACATCTCTCCTTTTTGTTCTTAACTCATTTAAGAGACAACTGCATAGCACAAGGCGGTTATGGAAACATACATTTTTAAATGGTTGAAATGATATGTTTTAAATGTATATTTTAGCACAAAAAAGAAAAAAAGAACTCAGGCGTATAAAACACGTGCATAACTGTATTACTGGTCCCCAAAACATACACAAATACATTTGACAGCATCAGCACAAAGACAAAAGCTATTTCTGCAGCAAGAAATGAAAACAAATTTAATTCAAACTCAGGAACAACTGTGGGAATCCAGTATCACCTCACTCTTTCTCCGTTTCTTTAAAAGAAATGATACAAAGTAATAAACCTACTAAGAACGCAGTATTGGGAGTGTGACATGGACAGACGTGACATGTGTAAGAGCAGCAGCACTAGACGGAGGACGGTGACAGAGCCGTGCGACCAGCACCTGCACCTCAGCCGAGCTGGCCAGTGCTGTGGCCTCCTCAGCTAGGACCTGCACGGTAATCACCACAGCCACCAGTTACGATGGCGAGACAGGCTTACTGAGGCGGCAGATGCAGCAGCCAAGGGACACCGGGCAGAGGACGCAGGCGGGCAGGAGGGAAAGGGCAGGAGCAAACCCGGCCGCTCCACAGCAACAAGGCACCAAGTGTGACAGTCCACTCGCGAGGCACAACCTGTCGGGATGGAGAGGAAAGAGGCAAAAGCGCTCAAACAGAAACCCCGAAACCAGACTGGAGGACCGGTGTGCCAACTAAGAAGGCACAATAGACTCAAAGACACAATGAGCACAACTTTGAAAGACATAAAATATGGCATACAGACAGCAACACAAAGAAAGCGGCTGTAACAGTATCAGACAAAATACACTTTAAAACAAAAGTATCAAGACAGACAGAGAGGGACTTTATAATGATAAAAGGGTGTTCAGGCAGCTATTCCATTATCGTCATCTACACGCCTAGTAAGAACACCCCAAGATACATAAGGCAGAAGCTGCAAGAACTGAAGGGAGGAACAGAGAATTCAACGATAGTAATTGGAGAATTCGACACTCCACTCTCTGTGGTGGACAGAGCATGCAGAAGATTAACAAAGAAACCGAAGATGTGAAAAACATATATCAAGTAGGCCTAAGTGATACCCACAAACCACCCAACAGCAGCACAGCACGCAATCTAAGAGCAAAAAGAATGCTCTTCTGGATACACCATCTCCGTGGCCATAAAACAAGCAATAATAAATTTAAATGGATCTGAATCATTCTAAGTATGTTCTCTGACTGCAACAGAATAAAATTAGATTATCAGTAACAGGAAGAAATTTGAGAAACTCACAAGTGTGAAGAAGTTGACATACTTGTAAATAGCAAGGGATCAAAATCACACAGGAAATAAAATACTTTGAAATGCGTGACAAAAAAGAAACAGCTTATTAAAATCTGTGTGCAGCCACGGCAGTGCTCAGAGGGAGATTTATAGCTATAAGAAAAGGAGAAAGATCTTGAGTCAGTAACGTAAAACTTCTACTGGACACTGGAAAAAGAAGGGCAAATGGATGCTAAGACATGTAGAAGGAAGGAAACAAAGAACAGAAATTCATGAAGGAGGGAACTGGAAAAAAAAAAAGAGAGAAAAGAAAAATCAAGAAAACTAAGATGGTTCCTGGAACAGATCAATAAAATTGTCAAGTCTTTAGCTAGACTCTGGGAAGAAAAAAGACTCAAATAACTAAAATTAGAAATAAAAGGGGGAAATTACTGTTGAATTTAGAGAAATAAAAAGATCACAATGCAGGAATAGTGTAAACCAATGTATGCCAACAAATCAGACAGGTTAAATGAAATGGAGAAATTCCTAGAAAGATAGAGTATCAATGTTAACTCAAAGGAAATCTGAGTATGTCTATAGCAAGAGATTGAATTAGTAATCAAAAAACAAACATCACTACCAACAAAAAAATTCCCAATAAAGAAAAGTCTGGCTCAGATGGTTTCTGTGTTGAATTTCACCAAACATTTAAGAAAGAATTAAGACCAGGGGCTGGGGATTTAGCTCAGTGGTTACAGTGCTTGCCCCGCAAGTACGAGGTCCTGAGTTCGATCCCCGGCACCAAAAAAAAAAAGAAAAGAAAGAATTAAGAGCAATCTTCACAAATTCATCCAAAAAATAAATAAATAAAACAGCAGAACTACTTCCCAATTTCTCCTAGGAGGCCAGTATTCCCTAATATCGAAACCAGAAAAAGATAGCCTTAAAAAAAGGAAATTACAGACCAACTGTCTCTTTCACATACAAATACATCATAACCAAGTGCATTCCAGGTTCGCAACGCTGGTTGTTATCTAAGCAAATCAGGGGTCGAGGGGAAATTCCTCAACCTGACAAAGGGCACTGAGGAAAGCCCACGGCGGACACCACACCGAGGTGAAAGCAGGAAGGCCCCCGCCGAACAAGACCAGGGCACCCGGTCCACACTCCCCAACACTGCACTCCAGCTCTGGCCAGCGCAACTCAGCCAGGAAACAAAACGAGGGCTTCCCTGTGGAGGAGGCAGGACGTGGGCTGTCTGTAACAGCAGATGAGCCGGGCTTGCATCGAGAGAGCCAAAGGAGCCCACTAAACTACTACAACTAGCCAAGGAGTTCAGACCGGATGGCAGGACCTGCGGGTGGGAGTGCAAAATGCCGCGGCTGACTCGGCAGCAACCTGGTTGCACACGGAGTCACCACAGGACAAGTAAAGCCAATGGAGAAACAAGACGTGCCCAATCCCCACTATGGACGACACGGAATAGAAGACAGGAGATACTGAGACAGACAAGAACACGAAGCTAGAGTCGCCCAAGGAGAAATGTGGCATTGTTCTGTTTGTGACAAACCTGGAACTGGCACATCTACAGTCCAGGAGAGCGGGGCCTGCCCAGGACTCTCGGTGCAGCGGCCTCAGGGACAGTGAGGAGTGACCACTGTCAGGCGCGGGGCTTCTTTCTGGGGTTCTAAAACTGGGCATGGGGAAGGCCGCACCATCTGGGTTTAGAATACAAACCACTGAATTGTACATGTCAAAGGGTAAATTACATGGTATGTACATGCATCTCAATAAGGCTACTACTTAAAAAGGTGCACAGGTACGATCTCTGCACAAGAGTCACATCGGGTTTCCACGAATGAATATGTGCCGACGTTTCACAAGGAGACCGCTGGCTAAGGAAGCCCCCAAGTACTCGCCAATTGGTCTGTGAACCAGAAAAGCCTGAAAAGGCCTCACTCTTCTGGAAGTTTCACACTGCCTCAAGAAGCTAAGTAGAGGACAGCCGCAGGATCCGTTAATTCCAGACCGAGGCAGCTTCAAAGGACTGGAGCCCCTAGCCGCACAAACCCACGCACGCTGCAGACAACAGCATCACACACGATGGCCTCAAAGTGCACGCCACTGCACAGCCGTCCCTGAGCAGCAGACGAGCACGTGTGGTGCCCACACTGGGCTGCAGGGAGGACGGACAACTGCTTCCCGCCACAGTGGGGAAGAACCTGGAGACGCGTTCTCAGCCAAAGAAACAAGGCAAAAAGACCATGGCCGCCACCACCTGGCTCACATGAAGCACGCAAATGAGGCCGATCACAGACGCGGAAAGCAACGTGGTGGCTGCCAGGAGCTGGGGGAGGGTCAGGGATGGCGGCTGCTGGGTACAGGGCTCCTTCACGGGGGCGAAGATGCTGCAGTCGGCGTCTGGTGCTGCCCACCTGCACCAGCCAGCCATGGACCCCCAACCGCGTGCCTGAGGACGCTGAACTTCATGGTACACATGCTATCTGGCAGTGAAAGACCAAGTGTGTTAATATGACAAATATTCATCAGTGTGCAAACTTACCAGAATTCTTTTACGATCCTTTTCCGATAAAAACTTCACTGGCGGGTATTTCTGGGTAAAGCTGTAAAACACGACAAGATTAAAAGAGAAAAGTCAAGCATCTCCACGGGGTGCGTTCTCCACCCACCACCAGAGCGGAGTCAGATCTGAAACTCCGACGGCCGGAGGAACACAGGAGCCCCAGCTGGAGCTCCCGAGCTCCGGAGAGCCCGCGCCTGTTCCTGTCCACAATGAAGCTGAGACACGGGCTCTCGGCAGCCGGGAAGGCTGAGGCAGCATCACCTCTGCACGGACGGCAGGGAAAGCAAAACACAAGAGGAGGCATTCTCAAAATGCCTGGGCTGAGCCCGAGGGAGGCGGCAGCCACACGAGGTCACAGGCCCCCCGGGGGACTGTGCCACACAAGACCGAGGGAAGGAGACATCACAGAGCTGTCCGCTCTGAGCATCTTTACGGTTCCCTTTCCAACCAGCATCCGGGCACATGAGCAGCACCCGTACTTGCTGTCCTCCGTCCTGCCAGAGTCAGTAGAATCAAACTGATGTCAGAAAGATTTGTAACTAAGCATCTATGGTTGGGACTCAGTAAGACCTCTAGAAAAATAAATAAATCTTTTTCTCCTGACAGAATCCATTGCTTTCATCAGAAATAGTCCTAATGAGAAAAAACAAAAAACAAAAAGTTTAAAGAAGTTGGGTGTCTGGGGCCCTCTTGTAATCCCAGCACTTGGGAGACTGAGGCAATAGGGTTGCCAGGAGTTCAAGGCTAGACTGCACCACCTAGCAAGACCTGATCTCAAAACAACACAAAAAAGCTTGAAGACAGGACATTCAACCTTTCAGTAAAATTTGCCCTCTATCGAGATTCTGTCTTACAGAGATCTCGTTGTGTCTTCTGGTCACACAGCTTACAAACACTTTCATAAATGAGCTCAGTGGAGATGAACTCAGACACAGACGTTTCCCGTCACACAGTCAATATATAAGTACGTCCCTAAACTTGAAACAAAAAGCATGCATACCTTTTTTCCAAATCTCTGATTTTCTCTCTCAGTGGCTCAACAATCTACAACGATAATAAGAAAAATCAGTTTTAAAGCAAAAACAGTGTTCCACCACTTTCACCCTCTTCTAGCATTTCAGATGAGAAAGTCATAACGTAAAACGGATTTTAATTTCCCGTACAAATTCACTTCTAGCTTGGCACTGAGACAAACCACTTGAATCTCAATGCAAGAATCAAGCAGATACATCACCCCATGCTGGAAAAATCACCTTTCTACGCCAGGAAGAAGGCGAAGGTGCTTTGGGTTCCTGAGGACAGGAGGGTCAATGCTACCCACCTCGTCGGGACACAAAGATCCCCTGAGCACGGCCCACAGAAGCGTCACAGCTCACTTCTGCACCGTGCCTGCGTTTTCAGTATATAAGCTGTAGGCTGACTCAACCCACGTCCCCGTGCCACACCCACCGTGAGCTCCGGCAGAAAGGGCAACCCAGGCTTTCCTGGCATCTGTCTCCCAGCCCAGATGTGCTGTGACGGTCCAGCTGCACCTGTGCTCACGCATCTACAGACTGTGGTGATTCCCACCCAGGAGGAGGTGTACAGTGCGGTGGAGGCGCTAGCTGCCAGGTAGGCAGGCTGACCTGAGCCTGGCACAGGGACGCCAGCTCTGCATCTCAGCCTTCACCTGGTTTGGGTCCTTCTCCATCACACCTGCTCCGGGAATGGATGTCGGCACCCAGCCCAGCACCTGCGGGTCCCCATTTCCCCTTCTCTAGGAGAGGCTCACCCGAAAAGTCACGTCACCGTCTACATGCATTTGCCTTCGAGGCAGGATTTAATTCATCACACCTTTACAAAAACAGGCCAACAGTGACAGAGACTGCGTCGGCAGGATGACGAAGTCTCCTCTTAACGAAGGGCAAGAGTTTTTGAAATGGTTTCAGAAAAGGAACAGCACAGGCTACTGCAACAGAGACGCCTGACAGCAAAGGAAGGAAAAGCGACCAACTTGTGGCTAGAGAGAGGCAGACAGAGGAAAGAGACTAACCTCTTCAATCTTGCTTTCAATTTTCAGTTCGCTGTTTTCCTGGATAGACCTGTTGAGCAGAAAGCTACAACACTGAGATCAATTGAAAGGCTTTGTGACTTAAAAATCGGTTTCTGCACAAACTACTGTCACATAGACCCCAAGCACCAGTCCTGCATGCCAGTCTCCGCCAGCAGGAAAGCCGGGCCCTGGCGGGACGGTTAGGAAACCTGCTGGGAACATGCTGGGTTTTATCAAGTGATGGTTTCTATTAAACCAAAATATTCTCACTTCCACATTATCCCTGTGAGATTAGAAGCAGGAAGCAGGAAGCACGTCTATAGGAGTGTATGTGTCTCTGCGGGGATTTAATGCAAATGGAGTTTTTCCAAGGGCAAACACAGAGCTCTTTATCAAGGATCCTCCACCCCACCTAGCCACACACAGCCGTCTTTGTAGAAGACACAGACAGCCGGCAGCCGGCAGCAGGAATCAAATCCGACCGCCGCACCCACCTGGCAGAGCCAACCCCAAAGGAGAAGCCTGCTGAGTGTGGGTGTGGGGGACAGGACCGGCACCCACCTTCTACCATGGAGCTTCCTGTGGCAGCATTAAGACAAGACCAACCTCTCAGCACACACACGAGCATTGCGCTAACACTCGTAGAAACAGTGAGTGGGCAAACTTTTCTGTAGATGGAAAACTTTACCAATAGTGCCAAATTTGCTTTCACAATGAGTGCTTACTCCTTCTCTGCTGACTTTTAAAGCGGTTGTTTTTTAATCTGGTAGTGATAATCAGCATGAGGGTTTTCGTTTCACAAGCATGCATCCTGCCTTTTAAGAAGCCCAAGTCATCCACACTCTAACTAGATGCCCACCCCAGGACACTTGGGCCGATGTAGCACCCACACCAGGACATGCTGAGCACCCTGGTTGAACATGCAAACATCCGAACTCCAAAATCCCTCAAATCCAAACTGTTCTGAGTGGTGACCTGATGACACGAGTAGAAAAACTGTATACATGACCTCGTAGGACAGGGTCCCGGTGAGAAGTCAGTGCATTACAAGCATTATATAAACGACCTGCAGCCTATGCATGTAAGGTATGTACGGAACACAAAGGAACTCTGTGCAGACCTGGTCCCATCCTCAAGACAGCTCCTTACCTATGTGCAAAAACTCCAAATCTGGAAGAAAAACCCCAAACCCTTCCAGTCCCCAGCATTTCAGGGAAGGGAAGCTCCTTGGGGTTGCAAGCGAGCTGATTCCCTTTGAGCAGCCCACATCCCCAATACGTAGCCCAGCGTTGTGTCTCTGCTCTAGCCCTGAAGGCGAGGGTCTCCCCTGTCACCCCTCAGGGAGGGCAGAGAGGAGGTGGCTCAAAGATGCTGCACCCCATCTACCAGAGGGCTTGAGTCACTGTGGTCGCTGGGGACACCCAAGGAGAGAACAACAGCCCAGCAGGACACTCAGCTCCACTGGAAAAATGCTCTTCCACTAACCTATGACACCACGATCCAGGTGACAACCAAAATGTGTCCTGAAACCCAACCATGAAACCAGAGTAAGTAAAACAATTACCTCATACTAACGAAGTTGCCCCAGACGGCTGCAAGAGAAAAGAAAAGAGTCAGTATTTAATTCAACAACATTCCGGATTCCAATTGAAAAACTGTAACTTTTAACCAATATTTTCAAATTCATTGAGAAATCTAACTGACAGTTTGAAGACAATTAAGCACATAACTGGCTTGCAGACGAATTAAGTCCTCCTAAAAATGGAAAGCACAAGTCCATCTCTCCCTGCAGCGCTGTGGCTCGAGGTGCCAGTGTTTCTACATGAGGAAGGACTGGCCGCAAAACCCAAAAGACAGCATGCTCAGAGGGCGAGGGCTCCAGCCCCTCGTGCCGGAAGGGAGCCTGGGAGCCTGGGAGCCTAGGATGCTCGGCAAGCTGCAGTCCCCGCGACAGGCGCCTAGAACTGTCTCCCCCTGTGACAGGCGCCCGGCAGCAGGGCGTCATTTGCCCGCCCGCAGGTTCCTTCAGCACTTGTACAGAGATCAGCCCTGGCCAACCACACACTTTGACCACGGTGGCTTTAAAACAACACAGAATGAGCATCTGAAAATTCAAAACCCGAAATGGCCCAAACCGTCACTTTCATCAGTTGACCTGATGCCACAGCTGGAAAATTCCACACCATGAAATTTTGTTTCATGCTCAAAATTATTAAAAATCTTATACAATTACCTTCAGGCTATGTGTATAGGAAACAAATGAATACCATCCTTTAGACTTGGATCCCATCCCAAGAAGACACCTTATCATGTACATGCAAATATGCCCTCACATCCCCCCGAAAAAACCAACTCTTCAAATCCAATGGCTGAAACACTTCTGGCCCCCAGTATTCTGGATAAGGGACCCAGTACCAGTCCGCAAGAAGTCACCTTAAATTACTGAGCAGAGGGCTGTTTCATAGACACTTCCACGGTGAACCAGTGTCCTACCCTTCTATCTGCAGTTCAGTTTGTCCTCCGCCCAGTTACTGAGCGCTTCCCACGGCCTGGTGCTCGTGGGTGGGGACAGCAAGCGATGGACGGACAGGGATGGACAAGCGAGCAGTTTAAAGCCCCAGGCTGCCGAGTCTGTGGGCTTGGTGGGGCTCTGGGTTCAGCTCGGTCATCATGCATCTTCGCCCAGCCATCCTCCTGCACACAGTAGGGGTTTAATAAATGTTTACTGAACATAATTCGGTGTCTAACACATCCTCCTCCCAAAGGGCATGTTGCTGATTCCATATAAGCACATCTCTTTTCAAACAGAGGAAACTATTGATAGAAATGAGAGCAATAAAGAACTGAAGTGATAAGGAAACAAGAAACGGGAGAACTCCAAGCTCACTGGATTCGTTATTCACTAAGGAACATAACGAACCTCACATGACTTTACTTCTGTGCATCGCTGTCAGGAAAGTCAGCTTCATGAATCCCGTGGCTCACTTGCTGTCGCAGCGAGAAAAGAATGAGCCCTGCTGACAGGATACTGACCCTGGGGCCCTACCAAGCCCAAAGACTCATCAGCTGGGGCTTTGCGCTGCTAGTGTGTCCATCCTAGTCCATCTCTGTCCGTCCTTCTGTCCTTGTCCCACGGCGGGGTCTGCTGCGTACACTGTGGTGTGGCCCTGAGTCCAGGTGGAAGCTGCTGGCCTGGTGGCGGGGAGGGCTGCCCCTCTCCTGCCCACCGCCAGGGCCCAGCCAGCACCTCCACAACACAGCTCCCAGGAGGGCGGAACGCATGCGCTCAATCTCGGTCACATGCCACGCAGCCTGCATCACGGAGACCCCGTTGGGCAGCATGGCCAGAACTCACAGAAAGAGACCACTGGGACCCGGCAGGCCGTCGGCCAGCGTCCCTGGCCTCTCTGCGTCATCCTTGGGGCCAGCTCTGAGACAAGGAGGCAAAGGAAGTCAGAGCCTGACGGCTGCTCCGGGGAAGGAATCTGTTCCCCTGCCCTGCTCGGGGAGGGAGCTCTGCTTCCTACAACCACGTCTGGGACGCTGCAGGTGAGGGCGGTGGAGGCCTCGCGTCTGGAGCTGCTTCCACGGCCCTTCCTGCCCTGCAGCCGGGCACCCAGAAGGCCACAGTGGCGGGCCGTGGGTATCGTTTCCAGGCCCCCACGTGCGAGAAGGGAGGCGGGTGTGCAATGTCCACACAGCAGGGCTCCTACCACCTGGAAGTGCACCAAACAAGGTCGGCGAAACTATCCAGCCCCGTTTAAATGCTGACCCGAAGAGCTGTTCGAGGTTCCTTGTGTGCGGGTGGTCACCCTGCTCCTGAAGATGGGGAAGCTTTTCGAGGCCTGCACTTCCTCCTCGTCCACCCCGCTCCAAAGGCAAACTCGGCCTGTGGATGCAGGACGGAGACCCGGCTGCTCACTGTGCGGGCTCTGGCAGACACAGTGGCAGTGGTGAGCAAAATGCAGCATGGTGTACAGGGAGAAGGGCTCTCAGAGGATGAGCCGGCTAAGAGGATGTGGGAGGAGTCCACCCGGGACCCCAAGAAAGACGCAGCAAGGCTCCATCGCGCAGGGCAAGGCGCTGGAACGGCAGGAACTTTCGATCGTGAGGACCCACGCCTCAGGGCCTGAATGTGCACAGAGCGAGAAACAGCAGGAACAGAGGGGCACGAGACATCAGTGCAGGTTCATTTAAACCCAAACGTGTATGTACTGAGCCCCTGCGAGGAACCACACCCTGCGGGAGGTCTGGCAGCCAAGGGTCCCTTAGTGTGAAGAGGCTCTTGAGAACAGTGAACGACAGTGGGGAGAGGAAGCAGGGGATCCGAGTTGCTGGTCCGAACAGAAACACCAGGGCTTTCCGGGCCTGGAGTTCAGAGCTGCTGGGGCAGAATCTCTGCAGGGGGCATGAACACCACTTTCTGTTAATGTCCCGGGGGCCCCTGGCCCCTGGTGATCTTGGGGACCCGCCACACCACCCCTCAGCTATTGCCCCTCCAGGCCCAAGCCACTCTGCCTCTGTACTGCCTGCCATGGCCAGAGCTGCCTTGGCCTGAGGACTGCGCATTTACCATCAACACAGGCTAACTGAGCATCGCACTGACAATAAAGTTTCAGATCTGGGAGGAATTAGGATTTTGTCAGGAAACACGGAAGTGCCGACCCACAGACCAGGGAGTGTAACACAACGCAACAACAGCAGCTGTCCTCTACCAGGAGTCCTGCAGCGACCACATCACCGAGCCGACACAGCACTGGCCGCCCTGTCCTCTGACCCACGGACGTGCAGGTCGCAGCGCTCAGATCCGGCCGGGTACCAAAGCCAAACCCTGCCCAGGGATCCCCGACACCTCTGCCCGGCTGCTGCCCTGTGGCTGGGGCAGAGGCACCTGTGCCACCTTCGACGAGCCCCAACAGCACCTGCACTCGCGGGATGCATCCTGGACGAGCTCCAAGGTGGCTCAGGTAAAGCCTCTGCGCAAGGCAGGTGAGAACAGGCACGATTCTCCTTACTGGAAAGGCACCAAGCTTCTGGGTTAACTGACCAGAAAGTTCAAATGAGAAGGTATTTTCTTTTTTCTTGAAACCCCAAAGAGGGACGTGCGAAGCGAGTGTGCCTCTACTCAGAGCAGGTGCTAAGAGGCCAGCAGGTGAGCCATGGAGGTCTCGCCTCGCCCTCGGCCTGCCCAGCCTGTGTGTCTGCCAAGTGTCCCCGAACAGCAGGCAGCTGAAAGCAGGCTGCGTAACCGGCCACCTCTACGACCTCTCTGTGGCCCTGGCCCCACCGCGGGCCAGGCTTGTAAGGAAACCCAGACCGAGAGACAGCCTTCCCTTCTGCTCAGGGCCCTGGAGCTCCCACAGTGCTGGCTCCAGGGCCTGAACTCCGGCTGTGAAACCCGGGCAGGAACTGCTACCTTCCCACAGGCTCACCTACTCAAATGCTACTGCAATGGCTGGAACACATCCTCTGAAACTCAGGCTGCCGTGAACTGCCGCCGCAGCCCCTGAGAGGTGACTGGGTTACGAGGTCTCGGCTCTGGTATCAGGGAGCAGGCTGGTTGTCACGAAAGTGGATTTGTTACAAAGTGGGCTTAGCTCCACTTCCTGTCTTTGGCCTGAGTCCTCACCGTAGAAGGGCCTCGGCCGTGCTGTGCCAAGAGAATGTGGTCCCTTGATCCCAGACGTCACAGCCTCCAGGGAGCTGAGTTCAG
The DNA here is from genome assembly GCA_004026905.1 of Hystrix cristata. Lineage (NCBI taxonomy): Eukaryota > Metazoa > Chordata > Mammalia > Rodentia > Hystricidae > Hystrix > Hystrix cristata. The sequence continues at coordinate 47,245 of PVJO010002191.1, read as the reverse complement.
GAACTTCTCTGGTGTATAATTCGCTCCGTCTTTGGAATTCTGCTATGGCAGCAGAAAACAGACTAAGGCGCCTATCAATACCCCTAGGGAGGGAATCCTGCCCCAAGACTACCTTTGAAAAGACAGAAGTGCAGAAAACTGTGGGGTTCATAGCAAACATTGGGGCTTTTAAAATTCTTTGTAGGTAAAATTCAATTTTAAGTGAAAAGGTCAATTTAGACAATAAGAAATGCAGCAGAGTCAATGTTTTGCTTTTTACAGCTCTATACATTGAACGACAAAGCGTGTTTTTATTCTAGAAGGAAGTCTGATAAGCACACACAAGACCTTCCTGTGTGTGCAGTTTTCATTTCTAAAGTGCACAAGGAGAAAGTCTCGGGTGGATTCTGCCACCTGGAGGAGCCTGAGTGGCCTATCCAGTCTAGGCAAGGCAGCAACGTGGCTTTCAAAGGATCCGGTGAAACCCTCAAACTGTAAATTACAATCCTGCACACTTGCGAAGTCAGAAGAGCAGAAAACTCAAAACCTGATCTCAAGGACACACACGACCAGGGTAGAAAAGCCCGGAGAAGAGAAACTCCCTCCCACGGGAAACTTGCAGAGGACCGAGGCACAGCCACTCTCACAACAGTGCATCACCCAGAGACCTGCCGGGAGTGCAGCCCTCTGGGGGAGTGTGTCCCCCAAACTGACCCCCGTGTGATGGCATGGGGGGCGCGCTGGGAAGCGAGGAGACCATGGGAGGGGGCCGTGTGGATCAGAGCCCTGAGAGCAAAAGGGGGTGGCACCCGTGTGCGCTCCCTGCCAGGGGAGGAAGCGCACCCTGCCCCGGAACGGGACGGGGAATCGCTAACTGTGGACTTCTGACCTCCAGAGCTTCAAGAACAGATGCCCGTGGTTGCAGTGCCTGGTCTGTGGCCACTCCGGCCAGGGTCCCAGGTCAGCATCAGCCACAGCGGGCCTGCCCCAACGTCAGCATCCCCCGATGTGACACCACCGCACGGCATTGTGGCACATGTACTTGACCAAATTCAAACTTTAGGAAACAATCACATAATCCAGACTGGGGGCATAAGGTATTTAAAGGTAAAGTACGACCATGTCCTTAACTTCCAAGTATTTTGACAAAGAAGTTCATGTAAACTAATACAAAACAGAGTGAGAGACAGCAGGTGTGAGGACCTGCAAGTTCCAAGAGGCCTGGGGGCATCTGGGACCAGCACGGCGGGCTACGGTGACCCCAGGTGTAGCACCACCGAGCCCGTGGGCATCACGGCACCATCTGGCCTGCTGCAGAAAACATTCCGAGTGACTTGGGGTCAGGCAGGATCCCCCGAGGGCAAAGCTCCTCACACCGCACCCTGGAGCAGGTGGTGTCTGAAGCACTGGTGTCGGGCTTCCGGGCTTGGCTCCACTTTTCAGCAGAGTCACAGCAATGGAAAGCAAAGTACAGTGCCCGGCCCTGATGTCGCCCAGTGAAAGCCTGGGGGACGGGGAGCCTCATGGACATTATCGGATAGGGTGCCACTAGCTCGGACAGCTGACTGGGAAGATGATGGCCTCGAAGCCCACTAAATGTCTTGGTTTTCTCTGGTTTAAGGACTAAATTACATGGACAGGGAAAAAAGGAAAAGGAGAACTGGCAAGCAGCTGCTACTGGAGGGTGGAAAAAGTGGATGAGGGCTGCGGGCAGAGATGGACATGGGGCAGCGGGGACGGCAGCTTCTCACCCAGGATGGCCAAGAGCTGGCTGTCCTGGTGTGTCCACAGGGGAGCAGGCAGCTGAAGCAGGACGGCTTCCAGGACCAGGCTTCAGCCTCTGGACTGGGGAGAGCCACAGCCCTCTCGTTGGCCTGCTTCAGAGATCTGGCCCCGACAACAGGGGACAGACCTACAGCAGCCAGGTTGGGAGTCTCCGCTTGGAAACAGGGACAGACAACCCAGGGGCATCTCCAATGGGAAAGGGAAAACCAACTAGAGGCCAGAGGCTTCGGGTGAGCAGGCAAAGCTGTCATTAAGAGAACACAGGCCAGGTGTGGTGGGGCAGGCCTAAAATCCCAGCACTCTAGGAGGCTGAGGCAGGAGGACTACAAGTTCGAGCCCAGCCCAGGCAGCTTACCAATTTACCAAGATCCTGTCTCAGAAAATAAAAAAGGGCTGAGGCTATAGCTTGGTGAGAAGACCCTGGGTTCAAGCCCCAATACCACAAAAGAAAGAGGGAGGAGAGCAGAGGGGAGAGAAGGGCAAGGGAGAGGAAGAGGGGAGGAGAAGGAGAGAACAAGTACAAAAGACAACCCTATGTCTTAAAAGTCAGACAAAACTATTAGAAATACAAAATGATAGCAAAAACAATATTAAATCACTAGAAAAGTATAAATGCAAAGACAAGCAAGAATCTAGAAAGCAGAGCTAAGCTTTAAAATACCAGAAACAGGGGCTAAAAGGACTAATTCCTTTTATAGGAGTATGCTCCACTTCTGATGGGGCCTCAGGACACCGGGACCTGGCCACACACTCCCTGCCAGGACCCTGTGCTACCAAAAGCCCAAAGCACCAGGCCAGGTGCCCATGGACCAGAACCGCTGACCCCAAGCTCAAGTAGATTCCAGGTCCATTTGGGCTAGCCTTTCTCAGGTACTATGTGACAGCAGTGGAAATCAGATGAACAAGTTAGTCCCAGAGAGAAAATGAGGGAGGAGGAACTAACCACAGAGTAATCCAAGAAGATCCCCAGAATGATAAATACGTGCTTCTGGACTTGGAGGGCCCTGATGTACCTGGCATTCTGGGAAGACCTAGCACCAAGACCCAGCACTGCGGGTTCCTATGCCCGGGCTGAGGAGGCCTCCCTCAGGGCAGGCCTGGCTAGCAGCAGCAGCCAGGAACAGTGAGGAACTCAGGTCAGAAGTCTGCGGTGGTGGGAGGGTGCAGCCTCTGCACCCAGAGCACCCTGGCATGGCCTCGGCTGGCAGGAGCATGCAGGTGGAGCCAGCTGTGCTCAGTTCCTGGCGGGTGTGGGCACAGCCCAGCCACCAGGCACAGGCACGGTGGGCAAGGGGGGTCGGTCCCAGCAAGAGCAGGGGCCGTGGACGGTCAGAAGGAAGAGCCTGCTGTCCTCCAGGAGGAGCAACTGGCCCGAAACTCCTCCAACCACCAGAAGCCAGGAAGGACTTTCAAATCCTGAAGGGACTTCCTGCTGGAAGTGCGCTATTGGTCCCTCAAGCATGAAGAGCTTAGAAAAAAAAGGGGAAAGGATGCTTCCTGACAGCCCACACTGGAAGAGAAACGGGGAAGTCAAGCAATGAGGCCCCACGGTGAGCACCTCCAGGGCAGGCAATGGTGCCCCCTCCAAGGCCGTGGTCCTCACACAGCCCTGGGCCAGCAGAGGGAAGTCCTAACTCCTGGGCAAAGACACCATAGATGTCACTGTTGACAAGAGACATTTTTGGTGCACAGGGGCACTATCAAACGCTCTGTGAAGCTTTTTCCTGCAAGCCTGGCCACTGCAGCCCACTGCTGGGCAACTCTGGGACACTCGCTACTCTACTTCGTGCTCCTAGCACATTTCCTGCCCCTGGTGCCACAAGACCTCTGCATACACTGTCCTCCTCGGTTAGCTCCGACAGCCCACTCTGGCTCATCCCTGACTCTTCAGGGAAGCAAACGTGACAGCTGCTCTGGCCCAGGGTCCCTGTCACAAACTCTCACACACCCTTTCCTGCACACCAGTTTGCACTGCAGCTTTTAGCAGGACGATTCTCCAATTCATGACCACCTTGTTCTTGGCCAGTGGCCTCAAAGTGACGTCCCCAGACCACAGCAAGACAATCACAGAAACTGTCAGAAATGCACATCTCTCGGGACACATCCCCAGACCTACTGAATCAGAACACAGGCGGGAGGCAGCGGACTGCAGTTTGAAGACCTCTGAAAGTGACTCGAAGGCACACTCCAGCGGGACGCACTTTGCCAGCAGATTGCTGGGTTTACACTGTGTGCCACCACGGCTGAGACCTGGAGCTCTTCTCCTCCAGGCAGCCGCAACAGAGAGCAGGGCTGGGGAAGAGCTCCTGGTGCAGTGAAGAAATGGTGGGAAGTGTTCCACAGTTCTATAAATCCTCACCTTACCAGCCCTCATCTGGGTCTAATCGGAGGCGCAGTCCCGACTCCGGTGGCCGCTGCAGTGTCAGGGCTCAAACTCTGGCTCTCCGGTTACCGTCTATGTGATCACCCCGTGTTCTACTGTCATAGTACCGGTCTGCTGGGCTGCCGCGATAACGCAATGTGACCACGGCCCTAAGACTGGAGTCACATCCGCACACAGGCGAGCGCGCCACAAACTTGGGCATCGCCGCCACGGTAACAGTCACTGCACCGGTAAGTGGTCGTCCTCTTGGGACTGGGACTCCTTCCGCAATCCGGACACACATCAGGCTAGCTCTCCCTTCCCTGCAAAAGTACTCAGCACACACCCAGCACCCTGCCGATCCGTCTCCTCTAGCAGCCAGCAGCAGGGCTGGAGCTCTGGGCCACCTTCCGCACAGACGCACAGATCCCCGGGGTCAGCTCTCGGTAGCAGACAGTTTCCCTTCTTTCTGCCGCGGAGCTGGGACTCCGCCGAGCTATTTTTAGCTCAGTTTTGGTGCCACCGTGGTGGTACTCTGGCCCAGCAGCTCTTCGGCCGGACAGCCTCCTGCCTCGGCTCCCGCACGGGCTTTCCCTCGGCGCGCCCGGACCCCAGACCGGGCCGCGCCTGCCCGAGGGGACGCCCGGCGGGGTGTCGCGGGCCCCCGGCCCCGACTCCGCACTGCGCCCCCGGGCGCCCGGCGACGTGGACGGCACGGCCCCGCGGGGAGCGCCAGGCCCGAGCGCGGAGCCGGCGACCCGCGCCCCCCCGCCCGCCGCGAGCCACTCACAGGCGACGTAGGCTAGCAGCGCGAGGCCCAGCAGCAGCTTCATCCTCCGGCGGCTGACGGCGGACCTGAGGCGCAGCAGCGCCTGTCTCACCATGCCCGAGCGGGCGGCGCACACCAGGGTTCCTCCCGGTCGGGCGTCTGCGCACGCGCGGCCCCGCCCCGCCGCCGAGACCGCCCCCTGCCCCGCAGCCCCGCCCGCCGGCTGCCTCTACGCAGGCGCAGTGGGCGCCGCTCGGCCAGGTCTCCGCGCGCGGGGGCGGGCGCGGCGCATGCGCGATAGGAGGGCGCGCTGCCTGGGCGCGGAGGCGGCGGGTGTGGAGTCCTGTGAGGTCTGGCTGGGCCGCGCGGGGCTGGGCGTCCGTGGTCAGTCCCGAGCGCCCGCACGGCCCGGCTTCGGGCCGCTGTGCCGACTCCGACTGAACACCTTCCTTGGCCGCGTTAGAAACCCCGGCAGAAGAAATGCCCCACCCGGGCCGGTGCCCCGGACCGCGATGCTGCGACTGTGGGGCCACCGCCCCGGCCCGGCCCCGCCCCCCCCCCCGGCCCGGGCCTCGCCCCCTTCCCCCTCCCCCCGCCCCGGCCCCGCCCTGCGGCCCCGAGTGCCTCCCTCGACGCAGAGCAGCCTCCCGGAGCCCGCCGTCCCCGGAGTGGAGCGCGTCCCTGGACCAGCGCGCCAGACAGCCTCCCGGCGGGCGGCCACCCCGCCTGTCTCCGGGTGTCAGGCGGGGCCGGAGCCTCGGTGCAGGGTCCAGCCCAGAGCACGCGCGTCTTTGCCTGGGACTCTTCCTCTGCTGTGCTTAACCGTGCGAGTATGGGCTGGGCCTGTGGTTTCTGTAGGAGGAGGAAGTGGAGCCGGGGAGCAGGGGGCTCTGAGCCCCTCTGGCCCTGGGACCTGTGGTCATCAGCGTAAGGGTGAAGGGCAGAGGAGGGAGAAGGATTCACTGACCTGCACCGGACTGGCAAAACCAGGCCCACTGCAAGCCTGTTAGGCTGCGATTGAGGTTTCCCTGATGAGTATGTATCAATTTAAATAGGCCCCAAATTGTGGAATATTCGCCCTTTCTGCACACGACTCCTTGCATCCAGCCTTCCACGTCGAGTAGTTTCCCTGCTCTGGACGCTGCTGCCGCCGTCTTCTGTCCCTTGGCGAAAGCCTATGGAAATATGTACCTTCTGTGCTGTAACTAAAGTGGCTGCCGCTGGCGAGATTGCCCCCCAGAGGGGTTGCTGTCCTGAGACCCTGGCTTCCTGCTCGCCCTCAGCCAAAGCCTGCGGTGAGCAACGGGAAGTGTGCAGCATGGAAAGGCCGCAGGCAAACCCCAGAAACCTTGGCTTGGGCAGCCCTGGCCCTGCGTGGTCCTGGCGACTCCACTTGGCGGGGTTCTTGTCCTCTTCCGCGTTCTTCCAGGATCTGTTAACAGTATTTTTGACAGGTTACTGTTTACAGGGCCAGGCTCCTGACACTTTGTCTAATTAAAAAATGGCTCATCGCATGGAGAGGAACCAGCATTTATGAACCTCCACAACGGGCTGGGGACCAGGCCATGCACGGCTGCGTGGACCTCATTTAGTTCTTGTCACGGCCTGCGGGGCAAGATTGCTGTTAATGATCTTTAAATAAATAACACTCTTCGTATTCTTTTAATACGTGGTCTTGCTATGTAGTTCAGGGTGGCCTTGAACTCACTATGTTCCACAAGGGTGGAGCTGTGCAACAGTGGTGCTGATCTTCGGGGCTGGTATTCTCTCTTGCTGCCCTTGATGTTGACTTAAAAATAAAGTAGCACTCAAATGTCCACCAAAGTGGACATTTCTAGGATGTCTGTCGAAATCTCTCAAAGGAAATTGAATTGTTTTGTCTAACGGCAGTGGTCCTTGGCTTTGGAATGTGCTGAGATGAAAGCAATGGAGAACTATAAAGAAACAAGAGCCTTGTGGACTGTTTAGCATTCCACGTGCAACGTGTGCAAACCGTTACAAGTTCAGTTTAATTGGCTTAATAGCCTTTATGAAGCTTTATAGAATGTAAAGGTAGCGTATCTGATTTTATTGATTAACTGAGGGCAATCTCATGAAAAGTGCAACATCATACCTTTCCATTATCTTTATTAAAAATACTTTTTTTGGAAAATAAAAAAGACAAGATATATTCTTGTGACTTACACAGGTCGTAAGCTACAGACGGTCAGTTGTGAAACCTGTCTTCCTTGGTGACGCCCCACCAAAGTCAGGGGATTTTTGGATCCTCGTACTATGTGTTCTTTTGCCACAAAAGAGGTTTATAAAACTCACGTTAGTGTGAGGAAATATGCTGCAGACTTTTGCAGTGATTAGGCGAACGCTTCCTCAAACAACCTTCTGCGTCACCTACAAGGACACCACTCACTGGACAGCCAGCTGCAACCTGTGGGCCTCGTAGTTCTGTGTGGCCTACAATCCAAGAGGTTTTACACGCTGAGTGGCTAAAAACTGAAAGGGAGAATAATATTTCATGACATGTTAAAATAATGCGAAATTCACATTTCTGTGTCCATGCAGTCTTGTCAGAGTCTAACCACACTCCTGCGCTGGTTGCTTTGCGTTGTGACAGGGAGCCAAGTGGCTGTGACGAAGTGTGTGACGCTCTCTCCCTTTTCTGCTGCCCACACTACAAACAGCAGTGACACCATCTTGCCGCAACTCTACGATATCTAACCACAAATAATACTGTGCTGTGATGTCTTATTTTGTTTATTGCCAGTATATGTATTCATTACGTCAAAATGAGAAGACAAAGTGGGCTTCGAGGGCCATGCTTGTGAAGCAGAGAAGAGTGTGAATTATTTCCCTGGACTAGGTGGCAAGCCTTTGTGCTAATTATCCAACAACTGTGCTAAACAAGGACCACACAGGTTGGCCCTATTAGAGTAAACAATCACAGTAATGTTCCCAGTTCACAGGACAGTGACGGAAAAAGCAGAACATTTAAAATGGAATGTCTCTTTAAGCATAATTTCTTCACCAAAATGAAAATGAGTCTGTAAAGTCTCCAAAAGGTTCATTTGTTAACCAAGCAAGGGCAACTGTTGATCAACAGTCACTCAATTAAATCATGTTATATTGCATAGCCAAAGAAATGTGTCCTGAGATATCAAACTTACTTAAAACTTTTGGTCTTGTGGTGAGAACTGGGTTCCCTACAGAGGTGGGGTACTGCGAACGCAATCGAGTCGACGTAAAAACAAGCCAAGTGTGGCTTTCCCTGGCTCAGGAGACGTCATCCAACAAAGCTGTTGCTGCTCAGCCGTTGTTCATGTGGAGAGTCGGTGGTGAACTGGAAGCGACTGAAGAGTTAGCCCTGATCGATAATCTGTGTGGAAGGGCTGCAGCTGAGGATGTTTTCCAAGAGCTTGAAAATACACTAATCTGCCACAACCTGAAGTAGGACCTGCTCCCGTCTGATGGTGGTAAAAATGCATGTGCTGTAGAAAGCTGCTTAGATGGACAAATTTACAAAGTACTTTTCTGAAATTACTAGGTGTTCAAAGCCCGTGATTACTCCTTACATTATTCATCAGTGTGTACTTGGCGGAAAATATTTGAAAATATTACTTAGGATGGATTACTTACATCAGTAGTGGACCTCATCCAGTCTCCTGGGCTCAACCCATGAATTTTGTGCAGGAAAACCTGAATATTAGCGGGACTCAGAAAACAAAGCACCAAAGATTGGTGCTCTGACCTGCCGAGGGGCCTCAGATCCTTCCCGCGGTGCAGGGCCCGTGGCCTTCCCTTGCCCTCCCCTCCTGGCTACTGCAGCCTTCGGGTCTGCCTGGTGTCTGACCTGCCGGAGGAGAAGCAGTCACTCGTCCTTTCCCGGGTGTCACTAACGACCCACGTCCCAGGATGATGGAGTGAAGACCGTCCACACCGCGGCACAGACTGCGGCACAGACCGCTGCCAATGCCCTGTCCTCTGTTTGGTCCTGCAGGATTACCGATGAACTGTCGTCTGTTCAGAAGCCTTGGGCTGGGGGTTGGCTCAGTGGTTAGAGCGCTTGCCTTGCAAGCGCAAGGCCCTGAGTTCACGCGCACACACACGCACCCCAAAAAACAGAGAGCCAAACAGACTTTGCTCTGGCCACGGTGTGTTCCAAGCCCCCCGGAGCCCCTCTGAGGAACATTCACTGTCCCTGACGTCTCCTGTGCTCCCTCTTCCCTGTAGAAGTTAGAGCACACGAACTTTTGAGTCGCGCTGGGCTGTGATTACACTGCTGTGATTTTTCCCATCCTTCAGATGTTAATAAATTAGCGCACCTTTTCTTCTATTTAACCCGTCTTTGTGGGTTTATTCCAGCGAAGCTCAGAGGGCAGAGGGTGAATTTCCCTTCACCGCTACAATAACCTGAATTGCCCTTGTACACGTCTATTCCATGACTTAGCAATGGGAACATTTTACTGCAGTTTTTCGAGCTCAAGCCTGAGACTCGATGTCTGAACAAAGAAACTGTACTTAACCCAATGATCAAACAGTAAATAGCTTTGGAGATTAGCTTTTGCTGCGGACTTAATAATGTTTCTTAATGAATTCATCCTAAAGCTATGAAGTACAACACTTACATGCAATCTGAAGCCGCAGTGAAGCCAGCCGGTAACAAGGAGCGTTCCAATCCTCAGAACAGCAAACTGCCTTGTACATTTTCTCATTCTGTTGTGCTTAAAAAAGCTATCTTTGTCCTTACACAAATTTCTAGCAGACGAGTTTAAGATACAGTCCCGGCACTGTTTCTTCGGTCTTGATAAAAGTGAAAAGGAAATGTTCATATTTCAGAACTGTTTTCGCTGTGCACTTAAGGGGCTTCTGCTTGACCACGGTCGGAAGCAGTTAGTCTGAAAAGCAGTGTCACCCTAAGAGAGAAGACTCCAGTGGAAGTTTACAAATGCCCCCAAGCAGCGAGCATTCTCCGTAACATCATATGGTCATGGATTTAGGCCAGCATTTTGCAACATCTGTCTATCTGTGTGAAAAGACATTTTCAGTGACAAAATACTAACATCTCATTACAGACCAACGTGAGATGAGCATTTGCAACTGATTTTGATGATTTGACTACAAAATAGCCAAAATATTGTCTCACAAAAAGAATTCTATTAATTTCATTACAGAAAATAGTGTTCTGCTCTTACTATGTCTTGAATCCTCAATAAGAATGCCATAGAAATGTATCTTCTGTTTTATAACTGCTTACATCCTCAGTTTTGCCCCTTGAAAAAGCCTAAGGTGTTTACCGACTGGTTCTTTAATGAAAAGTTTTCCAGCACTTTCCCAAGAAGAAAGGAAACTATTCCTCCCTGGACCAGGTGAAAAAGCAAAGAATCGGCCAAGCTCTGCTGAGAGGAATTGTGCCCACGCACAGCCCCGTTGGTGTGATCAACAGGACGAGAGCTGTGACTGCACTGGCAGGGCCATCTGTCACCTCCGCAGGCAGGGGAACTGGTTATGAGGCGCCTCCCCCACAGCCCCGAGAAGGAGGGGAAAGGGGAGTCCGCCAAGAGAGTCAGGAGAGTCCTTGCCAGGAAGTCTGGAAGGGAGGTTGTTGGTTTCAAAACGACGGACAGGAAGAGTAGGACCCCATTATCAAAGATGCTGATGTAGTGATGATTCCCTTCCCAATGTATATATTTCAGAAATAAACAGTGTCTATACATCCTAATTTATGTATTCATTTATTTTTGTATGGTTTCTCATAAGAGACATAATGTATTACTGAAAGTGTAAATAATTTAAACAGCAAAATAAAATATAGATAATATGAAATAAGGAGTTAGATTCTGTGCAAAAGGGAAGAAGAACTAAAGGCGGAGGGAGGGGGAGGGAAGAGATGGTAAGAGACAGTAAAAAACTAAGATGTGTTATGTAAAAGTATCAGCTCTTCACAATGGATATAATTATTACACACATCAAACACATACTATTAAACATAATTTTTTAGAAACTCTAGTGAGGTAAAAATAGCTAATTCATAGTTACTGTAAGCATGTGTCATCAAAGAAGGCTGCTCCTTCGAAGAACTGGCTTAAGTGTAGATCAGCTGATGCACCCTGTGAGTCCAAAGTCCGGAGCACACCTGGAAGATCGCATGGCCTCGCTTCCAGAGCCCTGCCGTCCACACACAGCCGCATGGGGATTTACGTGCACAGTCCGGGGCGGGGGAGCACTGGCCATCCACAGCTACTGAGCTCCTAAACTAGGACCAATCTGAACCGAGATGTGCTGTCAAGGCAATATACACAATGGGTTTTTGAAGGCAAATGGGAAGAATGTACAATCTCCCATTAATAGTTGTTATATTGAATACATGTTGAATAACATTTTGGATATAGTGCGTTAAATAAAATACATTAACTTGAACTATTTATTTTTCCAATCAGCCCTCCATATCTGTGGGTTACACATCCAAGATATGCATCCTAATTTAAAAAGAAAACACTCATCAGAGTTTGATTTGATGACAGCTACAGTTGAGAATATAAAAAATATAACACAAATTAGCCAGGAATGGTGGCACACACTTATAATCCCAGCACTTGGGAATCTGAGGCAGGAGGATCACTGGTAGTTTGAGGCCAGTCTGGGACACATGGTGAGATCAAGGCCAGCCTAAATGACATAGCACGACCCTGTCTCAAAAATATATGTATACATATATACATTTAAAATGCAGATGTATGGAAAATATGAAACAGGAGATAAAACAGGCAGAATAATAAATGGGAAGATTCAACACAGGTCTGAAGACTACTAGAAGGAGAGACTGGAGAAAAATGATCAGAAGCAACGTTTGAAGAAACCATGCCTCATAATTTTCAGAACAGAAACAAATCATGAGTCCCACGTGTAAACAAAAATAAAATGAAAAAAGTCTACAGTGAGGTACTCTTACCAGAGGAATTGCAAGAAACTAAAAGAAACTCTAAAACAAAGCTGCCCAAGGAGAACCCCATAGGAACTTTACAGGACATCGACTCGGTTGAAGGATGCACATCCACCAGGAGACACAGAAGGCAGGAGACAATCAAAAAAGGTCAAAATACCAAGGGGGACGTTGCAGTCAGCTGGATTCTGTCCTGCTTAGTGTCACACAGGAGGGACAGGAGGGGGCTTTGGACTGAGCCCGAAGTCCACACTGACAGACTCGTCTTCCAAAACCAAGGCTCCCGCACATTCCTCTTATTGATAAAGACTTTGGGGGATTTATTGATATTTATTTATAGCTCACTAAATAAACATTTATTTCAACCAGGGTCCACCAGGAAAACCATGAACTACTCGAAGTGCTCAGAGAATTCAGGCCTGCAGCACAAGCCTGAGTGGTGAGAGCAGGGAGTCCCTCACTGCTGTCCCCTGTCTGGAGAAGGAAAACGGGCCGGTGCTGAGGACAGCACAGCGGCAGGGTGGCCGCGGAGGCCCCGGAGCCTGCCACAGAAGCCCCGCCGAGACAGACAGAGAGAGAGAGAGACAGAGAGAGACAGAGAGACAGAGACAGAGAGAGATAGAGAGACAGAGAGACAGAGAAAGAGAGACAGAGAGAGGGAGAAAGGGAGAGAGAGAGACAGAGAGGAGGAGAGAGAAAGAGACAGAAACAGAGAGACAGAGAGATAAAGACAGACAGACAGAGAGAGAGGGAGAGAAAGAGAGACAGAGAGAAAGACAGAGGGAGGATAAAGACATTTGACAACTGTTCTTAACTTGCATGATGGTTTGCTGTCGACTTGCAACTGTTCAAAGTCTTCACACACAGACTTTCCAAAGATCCACTAAGAAAGGAATAGAGTAGTTACTGAATTTTAAAGATCATTGATAGGATGAATGAAAACAATCAACTATCCTAGGTAATTATGAGGACAGACGCTTGTGATCTGGCCTGATCGTCCCATCAGGATCGCAGCAAACTGATTCAAACAGTACTGTATCCCACTTAGTCGAGAGCGGAAAGCGATGTGCTCTAGAAAACTGTGAAAAGCTCAAAGTTGCCTCTTAAAATGTTAGAGATACTTACATCAAATATTCAGTGCAGAGTTAATGTAAAAGTGAGGGAATTAAATGAGAAAGTATTTCTAAATTTATATATTATTGCATGTGTTTTATAACATGTACTGTAGCTAAATTAATAAATTAAAAATTACAAGTGGGCGTTTGATCAAAGCTATGTTTATATCCCTAAGTGTTTCTATGCTCAATCTGCCTACAAAATAAACAAATTTTGCTGAGTGTCTTAGTCCATTTCCTGTGGCTGTAACAAATACAGAGGTCAGGGAGTTTGTGGAGAACAGGGGTCTCCTTGGCTCGGATCTCTGGAGGCTGGGCCGTCCCTTCGTGCTACATCCTAACACAGCAGGGCCGTCACTGGTGAGGCATCGTGTTCCCTCGGGTCTCTCTTTTACAAAGGCAGCCTCCCAACCTCGTCCTGAGGGCCCCACCTCCAGACACCATTAAGATGGAACTTGGGGGTTGAGTTTCCAGTGCGTGAGCTTCTGGGGGACGCAGGCAGGCACCGGAAGCACTGGGATAGATCTGGTTGTAGCTGGCAGCAATCTGCTCTCTTGGTTTTAGAAGGAATCTTGCTTCATCAGCCTACACACGCCCTGGCCCTGGACACCTACTTCCTGCCTGAGCGAGGCTTATGTGCTGGGAGTCACAGTCAGTGGCTGCTCACGGAGAAGGGTAGGAGGTGGTCGGAATGGTAAAATAAACACACCTAAGTTCGATGCCTGTGTGAGGGCCTCTTCTGTTAGGGATGTCTGCAGGAAGAACGAGAGGGAAGAACAGAGAGCAGAGAAGGGTGTTCACCTCCACTTCCTGCCTCCTTTTCCCTGGGCAGCTGCCCTTGAGCCTTGGCTGAGGTCAGAGGTTGGGAGCCAAGGCGGAAGGGACTTGGGATTTGGCTCTCTGTGCCCTTCTCTGTCTGACACACTTGGACCAGGCTGATGATCTGGCATAGTGACTACCTCCTGAATCTTCCCAACACAGCCTGCACAGCCCACCGGGGAGGAGGGAACAGCCAGCGCACAGCCATCCCTCGGTATCCATGGCAACGGCCCCTAGATACATCCGCGGGTGCTCAAGTCCTTGTGTAGGATGGTGTGCACTGGTGTGGATGCTATGCATATCTTCCTGTCTGCTATAAATTCCCTCGAGATTATTTCCAATCCCTAACAATCAAGTGCTGTGTAGATAGTTGTTATACTGTATTGTTTGGGAAATCATGCAAGGCAACTTGTCTGTACATGTTCAGTACGGATGCGATGTTCTGAACATTATCTACCACAGCTGGTGAATCCGTGGCTGCAGGACCATGTGTTATCTTGTTGTCGAAGAGGTGACAATATTGCGGAGTGTACTCAGGATGCAGCTGCACCTCTCCTCCCCACTGGTGCCCTAAGTGCATTCCTGTGGACGCACAGGATCGGGCAGGGACGGGCCTTGGTGGAGAAGCCGTCTGCTTCACCCCAGACAATGGAGGAGCCCTGAAGGACCAAAGGCGGAGAGCCTGAGCGTAGCTGAGATCCCTGCACGCCAGACAAGGAGTGCAGGGATGGTCTCAACCAAAGAGGAAGCATGGAGACACTGATGACAGCCCGTGGCCCTGATCCAGATGGGGCAGCCCAAGAAGGAGTGATGAGGTGCAGGAGGGTTCTGCGGTGCGTGCTGCTGTTTCCTGCTAGCTTTTGCTTCTGAAGTTGGTCCTGGTGCTGGGCGAGGAGGACCCTGGAGCCACTGCAGACCTCCCAGCCCACCTGCTGCCATTCCTGGAGCATCAGATGGAGAGATTCACTTCAGGAGACTGAAGCCAAGTCAGGAGATGACTCTTGTGTGGCTAGCAATCTCCAAAGTGTTCAATGGCAAGCTTCTGTAGAACGTGGAAGATTTTTGAGAGGAACACACAGAGACCTGTGTGTCAAATGTGTGTGTGTGTGTCAGTGAGGAGTGTGTGGATGCGTCCTTTCCCATCCTGGCAAGTAGGAACCAGGATTTGTCTATCTGCCTGGCAGCCTGTCCCTCCCACGAAGAGGATTCTGATGAGCGAGTCATAAATCATGGTCTTTCCTGTGCCTGCTGACTGTAGTTGTGGCTGCTCAATAAATATTTATTGACCATCTGACTCCAGGAAATGCATTAGAGTGCAAATCACCTTTTCAGCTTGTTATTTCATGAAGTTTGCATTAGCCATTAAAAAGCGTGATTTCTCTGGGGTGTGTTGACTAATTAACTTCCCTTCGTCGAAGAAGACAGCAGCTGGCAGATGTGAACAGCACGATTTGAAAGTCTGGTTTTGAAAATGGTTATTACCAGCAAGTTCAGTGCAGACTCCTTGCCATTTAGGTAATCACTTTAATCTACTATAAATCTGTTCATTATTAGAAGTCCAATTAATTTGTAAGCACTCTAATTACATGGTTGCATAGTGTTACCAGCTAATTCTAAGAGTGGAAACTCAAAAGACTTGCAAAAAAGGGCTGAGAGCTATCTTAGGACTTCCTTTTTCTTTTCCCAGGAAAGGAGGCAAAATCTGTTCGAGATGAGAAGAAGGCTCTGTACTGCAGAAGATGGCTCGTTGATTAGGTGCTTTATTTAGTGCCAGAGCGGAAAGTCAGCTTTACATTATTCCCCTTCCTGTAGGAGGGCAACCTTGTAAGAAGCTTGGTCAAGCAGGTTTGTACCATTTCCTACCCTCTTCCCTCTTCCGCCAAATACCAACTATGTTCAGGACAGTGGCTGAAATTGTGCTCAGGACGTCAGCGTGCCTAGAAATAATTTTGCTCTTAAAATTAAAAACAGCAAAAACTTTGCTTGAGGAAAGTTGGGAAGTCTCCTATTCCATACCTTTCTCTGCGTTCATTAGTGGGTTTTCTTTCCTGGCTGTTTCATCATTTTAAATTAAAATAGAGCCCTTTGGTGGGCAACCAGAAACCACACGGGCGCCACCAGCATTGTGGTTGTGTCCTGGGCGATGTGTCCCAGACGTAGTGACCATCCCAGAGAAGCCGCCTGCCCTCCGGGATGTCCCATCCTGCTGGACAGGTGCGAGTGGTAACAGCACACTGTCTCAATGCAGGTTGGTTAATGCCGCCGTGGGAACAAGAGACGCAGGCATCAGAGGAGACGGGAGGGACTGCGGGATCAATTACGAAGACTTGCTCAGAAGAGCGCATTGAAGTGGGTTTTTAAAATAAAGGTAATGGGAGGAAGGTGGGGCAGCTTCAGAGCGAGGCAGCGCTGGTTACTTTCCCAGGGTCTCTGTGCAACAACATCAACCCTGCACTCTAAAGGGGGAGGACAAGGCAAATCACTTTAGCCATTTTAAGCAAAAGTTCTTGACTTAAAAATATATTTCTAGTCTGGAAGTCATTGCTGTCCTGGAGGAAGTCAGTCTGCACATCTCCCAGCAGCCTCCTTTCTCCTAAGCAGCGCGGACCTCAGCCGCAGGGCTGTGCTGTCTGTGGGCCGTCCCTGCCCACTGCCTGCCGGTCTCAGAGCTGCCCCGAGTTTCGTTGTGAATGTTCTCTGTGAGTTTTCCATTCTGATATCTAAGAGCTGTGTTTCTGTGTAGATACCACTGTGTGGATATGGTTCGTCCTCATAGATACTAACACTGTAGCTCGTCCCTGAGTCAGGGTTGGAAGACGGGGCCTGGCGGGACATGTTGGGGACAAGAGGTGTTATGGTTCAGATCCAGAATGTCCCTCCAAATTCTCCTGCATTCAGAGGTGAGGCCTGTGGAAGCCAATTGGATCCGGGAGGCACCACGGCCAGTAGTGGATTAATCCACGGGTGACTCCATAGCTAAATGTGCTGTTAGGAGTGGGGTCTGGCTGGAAGAGCGGGTCCCGGGGCACGGCCTGGACGAGTGTCCTCCTCCTGGCCTCTCCCTTCACTTTCTGCTTCCTGACCACCATGATGTGAGCAGCTTTCCTCCACCAGATGGCCCCACCATGCCGTTTCTGCCTTGGAACCAACAAACCAGAAGATTGTCACATCTGGCTCCTGGTCAGGGAACCAAAGATGTGGCATCTGGGAGATGAGCAAAGCAGCCCACTGGGATCGTAACTCAGCCCCAGTAGGAAATCAGAGGGCAAGTTTAAAGAAAGGAAGACACTTTATTTGTAAAGAGGAAAAGGAAGGGAAAGGAAAGGAGAACATAGATTGTACCCTGGTAAGAAAGAACCAGGGTAGGGGCTCTGGAAGGAGGGAGGAACCGTGGACCTTTCTTCTCAGCTGCTTTTCTGGTGGCTGAGGGACACTTCCCCTCCACCCAGAACTTGCCATTACCGGACTGGCTGCCAGGAACCTTTGCCTACGTCATCTCTTCCGGTGGTCTATGTGCACCTTCTGTCTGTGTGTTTACTTGTCCTTGATGTACTTTTTCAGGCCTTATCTTTGGGGTGGGTGACGAGTGGGCAAGAAGGTGCTTTATTCATGGTTAGCTTAGCATTAGTGAGGGGCTGTGTGGGTATTTATTGCACTCCATCATGACTCTAGAGTGAATAACAGTGACTAAGTGAGTACACGCACACACATACGTACATGTTAGTACACAGGTGTGAGTACATGCTGCCTTAAAGTTAGTCAGCACCCCCCTTGCTTCTTCTACATGCCAGTGGAGGTGGGGGTGGCTTATTTGTGCACTTAGCTTTCTCTCTGTATCCTGCCTGTTGGCTCTTTTTCTGGCCCCTTGGTACAAGTCCCAAGGCCATTTGGTGCCTTTCTTTATCTGGTTTCTCTGTCTTTCTCTGCCCCTGTCCTCGACCTATTTCCCAGTGGAATTTCTCTAGTAAAGTTTGTTTTTAACTCCTTCTAGTCAGTATTAGCTAGAAGACCTAATGAGGCCCCTATTCTCTTTTCTTCCCTGTTTTCAGACCCCTGACCCTACTCCTTGAAAACATAACCCAAAATAAACCTTTCTTCCTATAATTTGTGAGTGGCAGGTGTTGTGTCCCCACCACGAGAAAGTGACTAAGACAAGAGGCGCAGCCCTTATTCACTCCAAAGATTTTTTTAGAATGAACCAACCGACCTATGAGAGTGAAAGAAGAAAATGACAGAAGGTAACATTTGCTTAGTAGTTCGCATTAAGAAGATCCCCACAAGGAATGTAAATGTTATGTACTATAAACATGTAGTAATAAAAAGGTAAAAAAAATTACAGTAAAAAAAGAAAGTCTTCACTAACTGCCCCAAATAAATAGAAGAACCATCAGGACATTTACAGAGGGGTGTTGAACTCTGTGATTTTGAACAAAACCTCAGTTGTCCTATATAAGGTGAGTTAGCCTCAGTGGAAAACAGTTACAGGTTGGCACCGCTTCTAGAGATTTGGATCGGCCTCTGAGTACTTCCTAAGATCTTCTGAAGTCTGGGGCTGCTTTTAGTGGCCTGTCTTTGTTTGTTTCAACAATGAATCGTGCTGGGTTTCTGTGTCACCAGACAGAGGCACACCATTTGCAGAGCTTCTAGGTCTGCCGTGCCTTCAGCCGGGCCCTGCTGTGCGAAGGTGTCTGCATGGTGTTGTGGCAGAGTCTGCCAATGATCATGGAAGCCCCCGTCGGGTGGGTGATAACCCAGAGCAGTGTCAGGCTGCGACGAAACCGGGGAGGCACTTTGCGGTGCTCTGGGACCGCGCTGGTGACGCTGCTGATCAGAGGTCAACAAAACGTCTAATCCAAATGCTGCGGGCATTTCACGGGAGAATCGATGGAAAGCATCAGTTTGGGGTGGTCATACCTCCCCCTGTATAAAGAGACCCAACGCAATGTCAGTCTGAGGCCAGGTGCTCTGTCCAAGGTGAGTGCATCCATCTGGAGACCCACCTGTGCTACTCTGGATCCCCAGGACTCGCAGGACAAGACGAAGTTTTGTGTGTGTGTGTGTGTGTGTGCTGGGAATGGAACTCCAGACCCTTGCACTTGCTAGGCAAGCGCATTACCACTGAGCTAAATCCTCAACCAGTAAGACAAAATTTAGCAACTCTGCGCTCCATTCTAGTCTCTAAATGTTTTCATTTGTTCGTGTGTTTGTTGACTGCATCCCCGAAGCTTGTTGGTCCCACCCTCATTCACGCTAGTTTTATACTGCGTTGGCTGTGACCATCTGTGCACCAAAACCCCACATCGCCCACAGCCACAAGCAGACTCTCCAGGAGAGAAACCCCCAGCAGGCGTGTGTGCATCCCCCAGCTCTGTGCCTTTGGTCTCTCCTATCCCTGCCAGCCCTGCACACCATTCCCGTCTCTGCCCAGATGCACCGCGGCCTCCCTCCCCAGGTAGGGAGTCCAAACCCTGTGGCGAAGCCCTGATCTCCAATGCAGAGCGAGACTGTCTTTGGAGACTGGGCTTTGGAAGAGGTAATTTGGTTAAAATGAGACCGCTAGGGCAGGACCCTAACCCGGTTCAACGTTCCTGTAAGAAGAGGGCGTTTGGGCATCCAGGAGACAGCCGGCCTGAGCCAGCACAGTGGGGTGAACCTGGACCTGCCTGCACCTGGATCCCAGGCTTCAGCCCCCAGGATCGGAGCAGGGCCGGTCTCTTGACTGAGCTTCCCACCTCTGTCACTCGCTATGGCGGTGCTAGCTGACTGACAGATGCTGCTTTCCCGAACCCCAGTGACCACCATACGGAGCGAGAACTGGGACTCCCAGTGTGCAGATAGAGAACTGGGATGCAGAGAGGTCAAGTGGCGTAAGCAACAGCCCAGCTGGTCCTGGCGGTCCTGGGAGGGTCCTCCCCATTTGCCTGCGCTCTCTTCCGACCCTGCTCTCCTGCCCTCGCAGTCCATCTTCCTAAGGGCAGGTCCAAGCCCGCCATGTCGCATTCGATCGTAAACAGCCCGACCCTGTCATGGGCCAATGCCACCACTAGAGAAGGCCTCCAGACCTCTAGCTTTTGCTGCCATTTTGCTCTGCTTTGAAAATTTAATAAAAGAGGACATTAAGGTTTTGAACGTTAAGAACTTGGCCTGTGTTTGTTTCTCTAGAATACTAACAGAAACATGTGAATGGGACACCAGGTCCCTGTCACTGGAGACCCTGACTCTCACTCTGAATACGGGTGAGCTGGTTAATAGACACATAGATGCTAGAGCTGGAAACTCCAAGGTCTTATGGACAAAGCGGAAGGAGGCTGGGGGAGGCTGAGTGCACCACTCGCTGCCAGGACATAGTTCTGAGTCTCAAGGTCTCATGCTCTTGGCTCAGGGATGGTCAGCAGTAGATCATGGGGGTGGCTGGGCACATGGCGAGGAAGATGACAGCTGTGAGACGCTACGCTGGACAGCACAGAGGGACAGCCACGCGGGCTCTGGCCCCGGAGTTAGCCACACCTCACTTTCCGGCTGTTTCACACAGGAACAAACAACCCCACAGCCCCTCTGCACCCAGATGTCCCTGGGCTCCAGGCCTGTTAAGTGGCTAATGTTTATGATGACTTCAGGCCATTAAGAGAAGCCATGAGATAGCCATTTACTCTGCACTCGAGGCAGTGTTTATATTAAAGCGCCTAAATAACTCGTTTTATTGACATCAAGATTAGCTGATGTTTGTCCAGCGCTGTGTGCGGGGCCTGTGCTACGTGCTTTATGGGGATTACCTCATCTCTGAAGTGTTTCCATCCAGAACAGTTTTAACTAAAAATATTTTGGTACTTAAGCTGCAGGTGGCTGAAAACTTTGCTTATATGGGAAAACATATTCGCTAAGGAGGATTTGATGAAATAATGACTTCCATGTTCTCTCTCTCCTCTCTCCACTTGTGTGAATATTAACAGGAAAGTTTTATATGTATGTTCAAGGCGTATATCCTACAACACGTAGACCCTCACGTACACAGGCCTGGTGGAATTCAGTGTGTGTTTAAATAAAAACAGGTATTGCAGTCATAGACACACTCACCCCAACCTTCTGGCCACCTTCTGAAGCAGCTCTGGAGCCCTCTTTTCTGAATGTCTTTAATTGCACTTTTGTGGCTGCGTTAATGTCTTGAATTGATTCGAAGCGTTTCCCTTTCATGATCATTTTGACTTTGGCTAGATCCAGAAGTCACACGGTGCCAGATCCAGTAAGTAAGTGGGTGAGGACACAGAGTGTGGTGGACTTATTGTGGTCAATTTGCGCCAGAACGCCCAGCTGGACTGAGTTGGTGTGGTTCTGGGCGTGCAGGATCCACCTGAGGATTGTTGCTCAGGCAATGTGAAGCGGAGTGGGAGCAGAAGCTAGCTGACGGGCTGTTTCCCGGGAGAAGCTCTGCTGCGGCTGGTTCTCCTGAAGGGAACTCTGCTGTTCTCATGGAGGAAGGAGCTTGGGGCCTTGTTGTCATCGAGGATGGCCAGTGTTGCTTTGGGGGAGCTCTGGTCGTTGTCTCTGCTGCGAGCATCGTATTCTGGTTCCAGTGACGATTTCTTCAGCCATCATCTGCAGACACGGACATACATGGGACAGTGCTGTGGGCTCCCAGCCCTTGATTGGATCTTTTGGGTCTCCAGTGCCTAGACAGATAGACATTCGGCACTCTTCCTGCATTTGGTTTATGTGTGAATATTGTAACTTATAAATGTCCTCTATTAAATCTGCTCTCTTACAAATCTTTGACTCTAGAAAATCTATCTAAGACATAATGCCATGTTTTTATGAGCCCGTGTTTCTGCCGGATGGTACTTGGCAGCAGTAGTCACCAAGCTTTTGATCACATCTTGTAAAAGCACAGAAAAAGACTTCTAGAGCTGCTTCAGAAAGTGGCAAGAACAATGGGATAGATGCATTTGAAGGGAGGGGGAGTATTTTGTTAGGGATTAATGACAATGTGTCTTTAATGTTTGACCTTGGATAGCTGTATGTCTGTAAGCAAATTGTTTACCCTTCTCAGGTTTTACTAGTGTATACATTTTACTTGCAACACTATTGTTGGGATTAGAGCACATGGATTTTATGGATTTTAACCCACTAAGAAGGGTCCTGGAATATAGGAAGAGCTTAGAAAAAAAAGTTCTCCTTAGTTTGGAACATGCTGGTCACCTATCAGCTTGAAAGTGTTAACCACCTTTTAAGTACCAAGCTCACCCAGGAGTACTAGAGTGACTTGGTACCAGGCAAGAGACTTTGGAGGATGAGCCACTGAATGTCATTAAGGAACATGGCTGCTGCGCACTTCACTGTTCACTGAATGAACTCCACCGCCCTGCTTGAGGAGGTAGGTGGGAAAGCCCAGGGCTTGAGCAAGCACAGGTAGCATTATAAACACCATTAACGGTGCAGATCAAAGTGTGAGGTCCTCAAATTCATTTTATGTGCAAAAGGAAGAATGGAGAGAGTAGGCCCGATTTCCTCAAAGCACCTTGTATTTGTTGTCTCCCTTCCTGTTGGGATGCTGAGTCGAAGGAGACATCATCATCGTATTTCACAGAGGCAGGCACTGTCACAGCCGCTCTGGGGCTGCTGTCCAGGACACAGAGCAGGATGGTGGTGAGACCAGCTCCTCTGTACAGGCCTCCCTCACACCAGTAACTCAGGCAGACAGTGAGCTTTACTAGAACCAGAAAGCGTCTCACATCATCCGACTGTCTTCCTGCTCGGGAGAATTGTCAGCTGCTCCTGAGCTTCCAGTCTGACACTGCCACTGTCACTTGCACGTGGCCACCCCTGCCCAGCTCTGAGGTCCAATGAAGGTGGCGTGTAGCCTAGAAAAGCCCCCTCCACCTTCCCTGCATTGTACCTGGAGACTATACGGGAGCAGTTTTTAAAACACCTCTCAGCATCTGCCCAGACTGAACACAGGCCAGAGCAAAGAGGCAGGTTTACCAGGACTTAGGAAAGAGTTTGAAGAGCAAATGGAAGGTCAGACTGAACTACCTTCTTTAAGCATAAAAATGATAAAAATAAATGGTTTGGGGAGATGCACCAAAAAAGGAAAGTAGAAAAGCAGCACATGAAGAGATGAATTAGGACAATTTCTCAGACTTCGAGAGTGAAGAAAGATATCTCAGGCAGGAAAAGCCAGGCAACGTCAAGGACCAAGAGTCCAGGGTCTCAGGTGTCCATGCAGCTGTCCCAGAGACAATGCGGCTGTGTCCACAAGTCCTGAGGGAGATAAATCACCACCAAGACTATTACGCGAGGGAAATTGAGTTCACGTGTAAAGACAGGAAGTAGGCGAATTCTATGAGTGTGGCCCATGTAAGTACCATTTTTTGAAAAAAGCTTTCCTCATAATAAACAGCAAAACGTATTTTTGGGAAAATGTTTTCTTAAAGTATGATAAAGAACAAAGCACAACAAACATCAAAAACAATAAACATACTTGACAAATTTTTGCAAAATGAGCACACCTGTGTGTGTGCCAAGCCAGAATAATGCAGTTATGCCCAAACCTCCTCATGTCTCCCAGCCATTAGCACCACCCCATAGTTAACCACTATTCTACTTTCAGCAACATGAATTCATTCTGCCTGATTTTAACTTTCCTTAAAGGGACTTATGGTTCTCATTTTACTCGTATTTGGCTTCTTTTGCTTAGTATAACATCTGTGCGATTTGTCCATGTTGTGTGAAAAAGCTGCCATATTATTTTGGACTGTATTCTGGACAGTTTGAAATATCATCACAACAGGAAATTCTGAGTCCTGTTAAAAACATTTGAAGAACGTTGTTGCCCCTTTTGGTTTAAGCAGTCAGGCGTCCTGCAAACCCTAATCAGACCACGTCCACGGAAGGCTGCAGCCAATCGGGTTGTCTGTGGACATCCCTTCCTTCCCTCCGGCCTGAGTGCAGCCTGCAGGTGGGGCGGGCATCCCAGCCATCCTCCATCTGAAGTGCTGCCAGGTTCTAGAAGCTTTTTCTTGCGCAAGTAAATTTTCTTAAATTTAACCCATCTTGCTTTTCTTTTTGAAAGGACTTCAAGAAAACCAAACTTAACCCAAACAAATGAATAGGGACCCCACATAGGGATCCAGAAGTTTCACTCCTTATCCTGGTCACTTGCCTTTATTTAGTTTTCAGAGCCTTCTGACAGTCCCTTTAGGGCTTCTGTGCAGGTTTTGCTGCTGCTGTCATTGTAATCAGTAAGAGAAAGAAAGTGACTTTCCAGAAATCTGGCTAGTTATTGTAAGTGGAGGGTTAAAAACTGAGTTGATTCAGATAGTCCAATCCTAGTTTTTACCCTAGAGAAATGTTTACACATATGCTAAAATAACTATATCAAAGAATGTTTATTTCAACGTTGTTTAAAAGCACTTAAAATGTGGAAACAACAGAGTCTCAGCAGGAGAATGGGTAAGTTTTGGTTTAGTCATAAGCAATATTACAAATCAGTGGAAATGAGATGGAGCTAGACACAAATATCAATACATTTCAATTACATGTTGAATTAAAAAGGGACCATAGTGAAGGGATTCTCTGCCTGGTACATGGGTGTGTAGAAATGTCCCCAAAGGTAAAGACACACAGTAATTAACGTCAACACTGACAGTGCTGGGGTAGGGGCTGGAGGGTCTGGGGAGCAGGCAGGCCGGGAACTTCCACTTCATCTCTAGTCTCATCTTGTAGGAGCGAAACGTTCAGCAGTCCTAAAGAACACTATGTTACTGAGGAAAACTTAACTTTGGGTGAATAAAGTCTACTTCGTTATCTGTCGCTAAATGCACAGCAGCCCCACGGTGCACGGCTCCTCCTCCTCGCCTTGCTACAGCTATTTTCCTGCTATTTTCCTTTCTACTTTCCTCTGATTCCCCTTACAACTCTGCTTTCCTTCCCTCTAGCTGACGATGCACCTGAAAAGTTAGATGTACTATCTATCTCTGTCTCTCCATCTATCAGTTCATCCATCTTCCTACCTAACTCTGTCTTTCTAACTCTTCGGCTAACTGACCTGCTCGTCTGTGCACCCGTCCGTCCGTCATCTGTCTCCCTAGACGCGCGGGCACAGTGTGGTGAGGAACACTGAGTTGCTCTTCTGCCTCCAGATTAATTTAAATGTCTGTCTGACAGAACGAGCTCTAAAATGCTCGGGGTTGGGGAACGGAGTCCCAGCGATTCCTGGAGAAACCCGCCACTGGTGCTGAGCAGCAGAGGGCCGGATACCCGTGTGAGACCTCACGGCTGCTGAGGGCGAGCCACTGGCTGGTGTCCTCCATGTTGCTATCTGTTGTTACTGACTTTTCTGAAAAAGCTTGACTGCATTGTCCCTGCCGCGAGCCCTGCCACCGGCTTCCATCCTGCGGCTGCTGGGGCCTCCTCACTCCTCTAGCCCCTCTCAGCGGTCATCGAGTGCTGTGGACGGTGCAGGAGCCTTACTGAGCTGCGATTTAGAGGACACTCAGATCCCTGCATGCAGCCTCCTAGTCTCCACCAGGGCCGAGCGGTGTCTCTGCTTTCTTTGTTTCTGTCTTCAAACCAAGACAACACTGTCCAATTCACACTAACTGCAGGAGCAGACTGATTGCATTCAGTGTCTAAATCCTGACACTGTCTCAGAGCCAGGAATTGAAACAGCTGGGTGCTGGCAAGAGAACAAATGTGTTACTGGAATAGTGTGGATGGCCCTTAAGCGCACCCAGATATGCAAGGGAATTTAATATGAGAGGATTTCAAAGCAGCAGGGACAACATAGATTATTTAGCAAATGACTGAGATAAATGAAAAAATCATAACTTTCTGGACACTAAGTCTGCTCCAAAAGGCACAGAGTTTTAAAGGTGGAGAGGTCTATCAGCATGGGAATATTTTTAAAAGAATAGTAAGTGAGTGTTAAGAGATGGGAAGGTCTATTTGAACAGTACTGAAATCCAAGATACATACCATAAAAATAAGCGTTAATATACAGGACCACATTAAAAAAAATTCTAGAGAGAAAATGCAGAAAGGGAAGTTAGCATCCTGCAAGCCAAAGAAGAGATCCTTGCCATGAGTGTGATGAATGGGGATGGAGTCCTGAGCACACGGGGCCAGAGCGCCTATAATCACCTGCCTGCCCTTTGTACTATGAGCTGCGGTCTTTGGTAATGGCTGTCTCGTGGCCTGCAGGGCAGGACAAAGCCGGACAAAGCTGGACTGGTCTCCGTTTGCTTTCCAGGTGTCACCCCAGAACTCTGTAGGGAACTCCATGCTAAAGTGGCCACACATGCTGTTGTGAGCAGGGCTTGGAATTCACTCAACCACCCATCTATCCATTCCTCCCTGCACTCATCAATGCATCCATCCATTTCCTATCCATCCATCCATATATGCATACACCAGTCCATGTGTCCATCTGTCCATCCTTCCACCCGCCCATCCATCCATCCACTCATGCATGCATCCATCCATCCGTTTTCCATGTGTCCATCCATCCCTGCATCCATCCATCCATCCACTCACCCCTTCATCTCTATAGCAAATGGCTACCCAGGGCTCACTGTGGCTGTGGACAAGACAGGCAACTCTGGGCTTAAGGTACTTAGGTTTCTTGCTCAGTCTTCTCTCTTGTTTTTAACCTACAGTCCCAAGTCTCTCTGAGCCTGAATAATTTTCTTTCTTCTGAGGCTAACTCGAAATTGATATTTTTGTGAGGTGTCCTGGCTCATTTTACTCCCACTTTGTCTTCTCTTAGTCCTGTGCTTCTCGGCAATTCACACTGTCCCAAAAGTCTGTGCAGCTTCATCCCTCACCTCATCTCTCTCCTCACAGGGGCAAGAAGACTGAGCCTGCTGTCTCACTTGCACACATCTGAGCTTCTTTTGGTGTCCGATTCTCTGTCACCTGCTGAAGGTGTCCTTCCTGGTGGTGACTTGCTGTTGTCCTGAAGAATGCAGCTTGCCTTTCTGCTCCTTGATCACCATGAGGATTCAAACGTGCTGCCATAACTTGAGTGTGAAGCAAAACATAAACAGGCCTCCCCAGCCCCACACGCTTAGTCTGGTCCCGCTTCTCTGCCACTGCCAGGGCCCTGCGCCCCACGGCCCCTGCCTCGTGCACCAGCTCTGTCTCTGCTCTGGGGCCCCGGCGTCCCTGGAACTCTCCCGCAGCCAGCTGTGGCCCGGCTGTGACGCTGCCTTGCTGCAACCCTCTCCTCCAATCCACCTGGCCAGCCTCACTGCTGCTGACCCCAGAAGCAGTGGCAGGGTGAGGTCGCCCCTTGCCTCTTGCCTCTTGGTTCCCCCAGGTCCCCCAGGAGATGGCTTCTCTTCTAAATGTCACGGTTGGGTCCTCTTCTCCATGACGTCCTTACACTGCTATGTCCTCGTTTCCTGTCTGCAAACGCCTGGCTCCTGCTCTTTGCTTTCTCTTCTGGTCCTCCTAACACAGGGCCATGTATGTCCTGAAAAGGCGTGACGGTCCCCTCTGGCCCCAGCTCTGTCCCGCTGGGCCACCCAAACCGGGTCCAGGTTCTTGTACAGACGGTCTTTGTCGTATCAATCTCCAACCTGCACTTTTTCAACTTGATGATGGGAAAGCAGCATGTGTTCAGTAGAAACCAAGCATCAGACTTCGAGGTTAGGTTGCGTCCCGGGCCAGCACTGCATGGTCCCACCCTCGTGGCTCCGGACAGTGTTGGGGAGGCAGCGCCCGCTGGGCTGCCACTGTGAGGGAAGCACTGCGCCCGTGGTGCATGTGTGGCCGGCGGGCTTCATGCATTTCCGCCTGGCGGGGACAGACCACACTGGCGGGTGAGCTAGTGTGCCCGGAGTCCCGGGGCGCCCTGCCTCGCTGACTT
The DNA here is from genome assembly GCA_004026905.1 of Hystrix cristata. NCBI lineage: Eukaryota > Metazoa > Chordata > Mammalia > Rodentia > Hystricidae > Hystrix > Hystrix cristata. Next base: position 19,618 of record PVJO010002191.1, on the reverse strand, counting down.
GTGGCTGATTTCTCCCCAGGACACTGTTTCTACATGAGAGAATGGCGGATGGGCGGACTATGCCCTCTCAGAGCTGAGCCTGCAGCAGGCGTTTTCTCAAAAATAAAGTAAGCTGTCCTTTTGCGAAAAGCAGGTGCCAGTGACTGCTGCCGGTACTAATATCCAAAGTCTTAAGAAAAACTGGAAGTTTGGGAAACGAGTAGCTCCCAGCACTTGTAGGCTTCCTGGATGAGATCAAGGGTAACATGAGCAAACGGGAGCCTTTGGCCCTGCAAAATGGAATGAATCAGCATTTGGCAGGCCCGCATAGCCCAGTGGGCTGGCATTTTCCAAGCGTGGCCCGGAGCCCACAATCACGGGAGAGCCAAAGAACTGTTCACGGCACAGCAGAGACCCACGGTGGGGGGGGGGGTTTACAGAATATGGAAAGTTCTTTAATGTAGCTTCCTACTCCTCCCTGCACTGAACATTTAAAGTTGCTACTTGTTGAGTTTTGGTACAGAATTACCAAATGAACTTTCATGAGTACGTTAACAGAGTTTATGTACAAGTACAAAATAACCATGTTGATTATGATCATTATGTATACAATGTACCAATACATGTTCTTGGTAAAAATAAAATAAAATAAAATAAAATACTCCTTCTTAAACAGCATATTTGGTAAACCTGCATTGAGTTCATTGACACCAATCAAAATCACTTACTGCAACAGATTGAATGTAGTAGCTAATAGCAGAATCCAGACATGAAAGAGATTTGTAAGATATAGAACAGTGCTGCTTTTCTCACTACTTTTCTATTTTGGAAAATTTAGTTATATTCATAACATCTGTCTTTCATGTTAATCTGTGGTAGTTTTATCACTTAAAAATGAATTAATGATGCATGCATCAGCATGTCTCAGTTTTAATTCTGAATGCAGTCAGTGCTGACAGACATATTCCAGATAGAAGCTCTTTGGTGGCCTCCATAGCTTTAAGAGGGAAAAGGGGGTGCTTGAGCATGGCTGTGGTGGCTGCTGTGAGGGCGCAGGAAGTGGCTGTGTCCCCTGTCCTGGGGGAGGCAATTTAGAGGAGACAGACAACAGAGACTGTGGACAGGAGGAGACTGTGCGTGGGAACATTCGACACTTTTTTGAAGGTCCAAGATAGATTAGAGGTTTGAAGTTAAAATGGTCCTGGGAAGAGCAGGGTGCTTCTTCCTGCTTCTGCCAGCATATACGCATCTTCATGAGGCTCTCCTTGTAGAATTGAGAGAGGAGGCACCGCCTGGTCCCCGCTAGTCAGATGCACTTGCATCTGTGTGTCCATCACCCCAGCTGTGGTGTCCGCTCCCAACCTCCCTTTGCCTAGGTCGGAAGGCGCCTGCCCCAGGCTCCCATGCAGGCTCCTGAGCTCTTCAGTGCTCCCCGGTGCTCGGGGTGGCTGAGGAGGCGTCTGGGCCATGGGGTGCAGCCCTTAGGAATGGATTGGAGTCCTTTATGTAGGAATGGGTTAGTGGCTTTCTGCCATGAGATGACACATGGCTTCCTGCCATGAGCTGACCTGTCTGTTCCAAAGATGGGTTCAGCATCACCCTAGATGAAAAAGGCACGTTTACTCCAAGTGAAATCAATTCCTGGGATCTGCTGGAGTCTGTCATTCCGAGTAGCTGAGTCTCACTATCCCAGCAGGACACAGCATGAGGCCTTCCCCAGAAGGCCAGAAAATGTGGGCACTACGCCTACATTTCTCAGCCTCCAGAACTGTGAGTTAAAGAAACATCTCTTCTTATAAACTCCCTGGTGGCAGGTATTTTGTTATAGCAACAGGAAGCAGGCAAGGGCATACTTGTTGGGTGATTCCAGAATTTTCTGGTATCCTGTCTTCTCTCCCCCATTTTGGGCATCAACTTCTGCAAGCTGGTACTGTGTCTGTCAGACGGGATCCAGGCAGAGTCACCTCCAGCAGTCTGCTGGGCCATCAGAGCACGTTTGTTGAGGGAATACACGGAGAGACCCTGGGGTCGGAGGGGACAGTACCGGTTGGGTTCTGTCCACGCCGTTTCCTCTTGCTCTGGTGAGCACAGGTTCTGGTCTTCTCCAGCCGAGGGGCATCTGGAGGCTGACAATCAAGCCCTGCTCTGGGACGTAGGAGACCGAGCCGAGAGTCCGGGCGCTGCCTCTACCCCTCTGAGTGCTTCCAGGGCTGCAGGGCCACCAGTATCACCCCTTCCGGGCCGTGCACAGACGCCAGGCAAACTGATGTGCTCTGGATGCAGAAACAGCCTGACCTCTTGCTTTTCTGAGATGCTAAAGCTCATTCCACTGTTGAGTCAGGAGGAATTGAAAACGCTGTCACTTCGGACCTGCGTTTCTAAGTGATAAAGAGTAGCTGTTAGGAAGCAAAATACTGCAACAGGAGGGCAGAGAAATGACACTAGGCTTTGCCTGGACTGTGGCCAGGAGACTGACGCGTTCGTCTCACAGGCTTTTATTTGCTCTGTCCGGCGTTGGAGTGGGGTCTGGAGTGGTGGCGGGGTGATCAGATTATGCAGTTGCTTGCAGTTTCTGGGTTTCCTTGTCTCTGAGACAGAAATGTAGAAAATGTATTCTTCAAGAGCCTTTCAAGGCTGCAGCGTCTGTCATTTTGATCGGCTAAAGAAACGCACCTTGTCTCTCCACATGTCCACAAGTCTCCAGCAATTACACACTCTTGGGAGACTGAACCAGATTTAAGCCTCGCGAAGCTTTACACTCTCGGAGATCTACATGAGACACTTCAGCGGTGGAGGGAAGGGGGCGGCCGCCAGGGACATCGGAGGGTCTCTGAGCCGGCATCTGCTTCCCTCAGCTGAAGCCTCCTTGTGGCGGGAAGACATCAACGCCTCCCCGCATGTCTCGGGAGCGCGCCCATGTCTTAACGTGCGGCTTTCTGGGGGGGACAGATTAATTTTTCATGCCTGTAATTCCCCGACTCAGCCCCACGTGGACATGACTGCTAAAGGCCTGTCATAAATCCAATTATTTTTTACAAGTCCTCGCATTCTATGAGCAGCCGGGTGCCGGGGACAGGCCGCCCACTGGTTCTTGTGCCAAGTGCCCGGCGCTATTCTATGTGTTCTTCTGGCCCATCCCTCCTTCCTTCTGTCACGCCTTGGCCGTGTCCTGCCTGTCCTAGCTGAGTGGATAAAACCCAAGGTCAATTATTTTTGAAACAGCACATGGATTTGTGAAACTTGTCCATTTCGAAGATGGGTTCAACACCACCCTAGATGAAAAATCCAAGCAAAGTCAATTCCCGGGATCTGCCCAAGTCTGTCATTCTGTGTAGCTGAGTTTCACTGTCCCAGGGGAGACAGCTTTGCATCCTCGTGTCCGTTCTTCCTTTCAAAGAAATAAGAGTGCAGAGTCCCGAGGCTGACACTTGGCAAGGAAAATTTTCTCTGCTTTGAGAAGAGAAAATCCACCCCCTCTTGCAGCTATGTGCACCACTCCGGAGGCTCCCCTGCCTTCTTCAGTGCTGCGTTTTCCCTGCGTTTGCTGCTTTCTCTTACTTTTGCTAAGAATGAGTTTCCTCTCTGCTGATGTTGTGGGAGTGAGGGGCTGGGGCTCCAACCTGGCCCAGCATGCTAAGCCTTGCTCCCCTGCTGAGCCCGGCCTGGGCTGCAGACCTCTGAGCTTCACCTCTTGAGCATCCTTTGTGTTTCCCAGAGAGCTCCTGGTGACCCAAATCCAGCAGGGAGACCCGGGGGCTCCTTCTCCCTCTGCTCTTCGACCTGGGTGGGCACCACAATGCTCTCCGGGGCTGGGCTGCTGTCGCCTGATCCCCAACACCCACAGTGGGTGGTGTCCTTCCCGCAGGACTGGTTCTCTGCTCACAGCCTTGGGATGACCATGCGGGCAAAGTCAGCCCACACACACGTCAGAGATTTATCACTGCAGGGACTGGCACAGGCACAGCTGTTTGGAGCGCTCGTCTCCTGACGCTGAGTGTGTCTAGAAATCCAGCAGTGCTCACAGAGCACCCACTTTTTTTGGAGAAGCATCGCCTTCATTACAGTGTGTCGCTTCGACCTGCTCCTGGCTGAAGTAGGAGACTGGGCGTGGCTCGTGGCTGGGCCGGTGGGCACGCCCTCCCGTTCGCAGACTTGCTGACCGCAGGCGCAGAGCCTGACACCGAGATCAAGCTGAACTTGGACCCTGGTACCGATCTTCTAGCACAAGATCGAGCGGGACCCCCAAATAGGCTCTCAGAGAGGACAGGAAAGGACAGCAGTGCTGCTTTGTACCCTGCCTGCTCGTCCTTGAGGAGTCCGCTCTGCGTGCAGGATGCAGCTCCTCTTCTTCCTTCAAAGCATGATTTTCTCCCCGAGTGCTTCTTTTGTACTTCTCCTTTTCTTCTTATTTCTGCCCTAAAATAAACAACAATCTTTCACATCGACCAATTGTCCTGACTCATGCCCTGAACGGAACACTCAGAGCCTGGAAAGCTGCTGGTCCCTACCCCGCTCGGTAGTGTGAAGGCAAAGTGAAGCTGAAGAAAAAATGACAGAAACCAGATGCTAACCCTTTTTCATCAGCATCCAACAAAGAACTAAAACAGGGAAAGGTGTTTTTCTTCTGAGCGGAATTAGGAAGTCACTGTGGGCCTGAGCCACGCCGTACCGTGGAGGAGGAGGGGTGTCGGGGGCCGCACACCCACCTCCGGGTTCAGCACTGCGGCAGGCAGATGCTTTTAGTCTGTTTCTTCCCGTGGTTTCTTTTCCTCTCGGAATATTGTAAAGCAAGTCCCACACTTTCTATGGTTTCACTTGCAAATACTTCAGAATTCCACGTTAGCAAATGGCGCTTTTCCTGAACATGATTGTAGCATTATCATTTATCACACTCAGTGCAATCAACAAGAATTCTTTGATATCCCTGAATACCCATTTTCAATCTCTCTTAATTGTCTAAAAGTAGCTGTTTCGAGTTGGTTTATTTTTTCATTTAGAATAAAAACAAGGTCTACCCATTGCCTTTGGTTGATAGTTCTCTAAAGCTATTTTCTTTAAAGCATTCATTTTTGAAATAAATTCAAGATTACAGGAAATTTGCAAGACTAGTACAAAGAATCCTGCACCCTTGCCCCCTTCACTCATAAACTGTTAAACATTTTGCTACATTTGCTTTGTCATTCGCTGTCTGTGGCCTGCTTATGAACCATTTCAGAATAAGTTTTCCCTTTACCTCTAAATATTTCAGTAGATCTCCAAACACAAATCACAGTATAGGTACAAAATCATAAATTTCATTTTACTGTGTGTAATTGTTATATTTCAGTTTAGTGCACGGCACATACTCGAATTCTCTCGCGTGTCCCAGTGGTATCCTCAATTGCTGTTGGTTTTGGCAGTTCGGGCACCAGTCCAGAATCACGTGTGGCATCGTGTTACAATGTCTGTTGGCTTCTGTCTGGATGGTTTTGCGTTTCTCTTGACCATGACTTTGTCTTACAGAACACACCCATCATTTGGTAAGAGCCTGCCAGCTGGGCTTGTTTGACACATTCCTATAACGTGGTTCAGGTTGTGTGTCTTGGGCAGGGTCCCCTAAAAGTGGTGCTGAGATGTCTAGAGCTCCCTATCGGGAGGCACCCGTGTCCCCACCTGGTCACTCTCCATCCGCTCCCTTAGGGAGCGTGGTTTGCTTCCAATACAGAGTTGCTGTTTTCAGCTTGGAATTCATAGGAATTTCTGGGAAGACACTTTGAGGGTATGCCGAAGTGCTTCTTTATCACGAGGCACCTAGTTTTAGCATCCACAGATGATTTTCCATGCCTGTGATCCCCTCTATGTTTGTTAGTCAGCTTTCTGTTGTGAGGATAAATACTCCTCCTCCCTCTCGTTGATTCTTACCCCGCTCCGTTACGCTGCTCACTCTTCGTTTTACTGTCCTACTCCTGCCCGAGGCGGCCGGTGGCGGTGGGGGCTCTCTGGGTGGCTCCTGCGTCCTGCGCCACGCCCCTCACCCCGACACTGTCTTACTTTCTGATCTGTTCCAGGAGCAGCCCATGTTTCCTGTGGCTGCAGTCTTGCTCTTGGCCATTTTTCCAAGGAATCCTGTTGAACACATAATTTTAACAACCACTTCTATAATAAGAGTCAGTGCAGCTAACATTTTCAAACTGATGTGATTGTAAAATTAAGTAAGACATTTCACTTAACAAGGAAAGAAAAATATTTGAATTGAGTTCTAAAAGTAAACTGAGCAAATATCCTTTAGATTAACAAAGTGATTGATAATATGTAAAATATAAACATTTTGAAAACTTCGTATATATGCTCAGCAGCTTTTACAGTATAATCCCATGTGACCCCCATAGTCTTGAAATTCCCGCTTCATTTTCTAAAGTGAAAAATCAGCTTTTGGGGGCGTTGCTGGGGCCGTGCAGGCAAGAAATAGCCAGCTTTTGGTGCCATGCAGTATGCCCAGGGGAGGCTGCTTAGGACAAGTGGTGGGCGTACGGACAACAGGTCACCAGAGGCAGTGACATCCCCGGTGCCTTCAGCCCTCCTCAGGAGCACCCCGAGCAGTGGCTCGTCAGGACTGTGATTGCAGAGCCCCCGTGCAGTCCGTCAGAGCCCAGATCACACCGCCCCGTGTGTGCTGCAGCATGTGAGCCGCCGTGCACCAGAAGGGCAGGACGCCGCTTCCTTCATCAGCAGCCACTGCAGTGAAGCGTGCACAACAATGTACTGTGTGCGCCTGAATGCTCACAAAGAGGTTTTGATTAGCTTAAAAGATGCTACTTAACCACAGGCAGAGTGGAGGAACCACACTGTTACTGGTTTGGTAACTATTCAAGAGCTACGCCGTGCCGAGGTCATTCCTGGTTTTACAAGCGTAGGTCAGAATGGTTGCTTCCTGACTGAAAGCTTCGTGAGTGCACCGCGCGGCTCGCAGACCTGCTCTCAGGCACTGGGCAGCGGGAGCTCACGCACCCTGCTCCTCCCTGGGCGCCTTGCCTCTACCCACCGGGCCGAGAGGCTGCAGTCTAAAGGCCTTTGGCAGCTAGAATTTGTTGAGGAATTACAAAGCGATTGCTCTGTGGAGAACTGAACGGGCGATGAGGCTATGATGTATGATGTGAAGAAGTAACTGAAGATACCAAAGAGGAAAGAGCAATGATTGCAGCAATAATAATGCACGCCCAGCAGTCTGTGTGCGCCTCAGAGTGAGAGGTTCTGGGACGGGAGGAAGAGTTCACTTTCCTTAATTGGTCAGTCTGTGTGTTCACCACAGGTGATAGTACGCCAGGCAATCTGCTGTCTGAGGAATACCAAGAAGTACACACAGTACCAGAACCAGCGTCTTTTCCTAGAAGGTATGAGAGATAAAATTGATTAATTAGTCTGTCCCTTCCACCCTTCTTCCCTCCATCCATCATCCACTCATCCACCCATCCATCCGACAGAGGCCTCATCAGGGTGTCTACAAGTCAGATCATATCTTAATATTATGTTATGACTTTGGCCCTTGTGATGTGTGTGTGTGTGTGTAAAAGCTTGAGATTCAGATTTCCCAAAATCGTTGGCATAGAGGACGGAGTTCCCACCCTCTTCACACCGTAGCACGAGTCTGTGGGGACCATGATTCTGTGTGACCCGGGACACAGTGTTCTCACCAGCCCTGCGATCCGACAGTTGAGGCAAGTGTGGGCAGTGAGTTGCCCCTCCACACGACAGGAACACTGGACAAGGGAGAGAGTATCCCAGTCTAGCTGCCTCGGCCTTTCAATTCTCTGTCACGGCCGCGTCAGTGTCCTGTGGGGGGTGAGGAAACAGCAATGGTGGGGTGCTGCCCTGAGGGCCTGGGAGAGCCTGGAGTCTTCGTTCCTAACCCTGCGGGACGCGCACGGACCACTGCTCCATCACAGCGAGAGGAAGCATTAGTTCCAACACCTCCATCGGGAGACGGGCAGATCTGTGGCCTGCGGCCACTCCTGCAAGCCAACCCCGCACTTTCTTGCCTGGCTCTAGTTTTCGGGCTGCTGATGACTGGCATGGCTGTGCCACTAGGAGACCCTCAGGGAGTTAACGGGTGCCTCTCCTGGGCACAGGACTGAAACTTTACTTGTGCCTTGACTTCCTGTCTTGCGTTAGGACATCAACATGGAAAGAAAAAAAAAAAACACCAACATGTATGGAATGAGATGAAATAGTAACAATAATATTCCAGCAAAGATGCTTAAAGATAACGATTCCAGTAATTCCAAAAATTCGAGTAATAAACTTCCCAAAGCATAAAAATGACCACAGTTTAAAGATAAACTAACAACTTTCCATGAGCCAGGAGAACGACTCAACAACAAAATCACCTAGGAATTCGACTTACAAAGTCCAAAATCAAATTCTTTTTCCCTTGTAAATTCAGAGTCCAAAGGCGTCAAAGCGGAAACCCATTACCCTTAGTTTCTTACCTGGCTGGGGCTTCCCTAGGGATTCTGGATGCTGGGAAAGTCAGGTCCCGGGTCCTGCTCGCAGCCACTTCCTGGCCTGTCTCATGGTATCCTTCAGGGCTCAACCTCGGAAACAGTTTATCCCAAGACTCTGGTGCTTTCACCATGAAAGGGCCAGAGAGCCCTGGGACTCTGGTGACCAAACACAGCTCTTGCCTAGTGCCTTCAAAAAATGAGCCAATTCCCACTCCTGAGCGGCTAACTCAGGTAGAATTACGTGCAGCTGTCCCTCTGTGCCCGTGGAGACAGGTTCCAGAGCCCTCTGGGATGCCAGAATCCAGGGACATTCAAGGCCCCCGTGTGAAAGGGGGTAGTCCTCGCACACAACCTCGGCACAGCTCCTGTGTTTAAGTCTTCTCCTGAGGACTTGTAACGCTGCAAGCAATGTCGGTGCCTAGAAATAGCTATTACCCTGCATTGCTTGGGGGAAAATGACGAGGGAATGTCTGTACACATCCAGTGCAGATGCCCTTCGTAACACCTCCGATCCGCAGGCGGGTGACGGCGACGGGCCCTGCAGAGTTGGGAGACGCCGTAAGCGCCTCACCTGTCATGTGGCCTGTGCCCCACGGCTGTGTCTGCTCCCGCTCCCCGGAATGGAGTCAGGCTTTGTGACCCCGCAGGGCTCCTCCCCTCCCTGGTGAACCCCAGCCTGGGCTCAGTGCACTTGGAGGGGTTTCAATCACCTGAGTCTGTGAGTTTCCTTGCTGTGAGCCCTGCTCATTTCCACTTGTGCACAGTCTGTAGCACTTCAGTGCACAGAGCTCCAGTGTGACTTCTGCAGTGTAAAATCTAGGATCACAAAGTACAAGGTGAATCCCACAAACGAGCCCCACTGGGGTCACGTTGGGGAGCAGCCGTGAGGGCCGTACTGGAGTCCCAGACTGCATACCCTGCTGGGATCTGAGTGCCACCCAGACCGACAGCAGCGCAGGGCCCGGCAGCCCCCAGCACACCCCACACGCAACCTGCCAGGGAGAGCAAACGTCAGAAAGGGCCGCGTCCTCCTGGACTGTGTGGGCCTTCCTCACCATCGGTCCCTGAGGGATGTGGTGCGAGAACAACTGGCAGGGCACCGCGCCGACACGGTGCTGGGTGCTGTACGACGTGTGTGGGTTCAAAGACCAAAGGCCGATTTCCATACAAGCGTGGTGGATTTGGGTGTCTGTGGGGCCCTAGAACCAGTCCCATGGACACTGAGGGACAATCACATCCTCATTTGGTGTCGGGTGGGACAAGTGTCCCCAGCTCCCTTGAGGAAGGGCAGACTGCCACACAAATCCAGGTGTCTTTCAGGAAGATGGAGAGAGTGTGGTTGCTGGCTGGGCAGCTCCTAGGAGGACTCTTGAGAAACAGTCAAAGTCGCGAGTCTGTAACAACTTCCTGTGACAAGTGGCCGTGAGTCCTTGGGCTGAGGCAGAGAGAGGCACTGAAGGAAGGCAAAAGCTGTGGGGCTGCAGTGTGGAACACTGGTCGAGACGTGGGTGGGGCCACGTTTTCGGCATCCGGCACAGGAGAAGGACTTGAGAAGGTAAAAACCCCTCATCCTGTCCTCTCAGGAGCCCCAGGAGCCAGGGGTGCCAGGAGACAGCCCCGCCTTGCCCCGGGCTCGCGCGGCTGACGGGGGCAGGAGGTTCTCTTGAGGACCAGACCTCCAGTGAGAGTGAGCACTCTCCCACTCAGCGGGTGTCGGGTAAAGGCCGGGGACAGTGGGATGGAAGAGTCTTGCTACTCATGCTTTGTCACTAGATAAAATGAATCTTGTAACACGCAGCTCAGCTCGGGGGCCACGAGGTCAACAGATTAATGAGTCATCGTTCATGTGCAGGAGTCAAGGGAGGAGAATGGAAATGGAGAGAGGAAAAAACCACCCTTGGGTCCACCCCACAGCTGAGGCCAGTCCTTGTGATTCACACAGTGTTGAGTAGCTTTCTGGTGTATTATTACTATTATTAGGTACAACCGATTGGGTCTTTCGATTTCACTGTTCTTAATTTTCCGTTCTAGTACCATCTATTTGCTTTTCAACACATTATTCTTTACCAAATGGATAGACTCTGAGGGAACATATTTCAGTTAAATTCCATCCTCCTGCTTTCCTCTAGTTGCCAGAATTGTGACCATTTCTGTCACCATGTGTAGATGTGCTTGGCCTTATTCGAAACTGAAAGACGATCGATTTTACTCATCTCTGTACTCATTCTTTTCCTATTTCTGCTCAGAAGTTCCCCCACACTCCCAACAAGCCTCTTCTCCCTGGGTACAACACCGTTCGAATTCAATTCTGAGCAGAACGAGCTCACTAGCTGACTTCCTCCACAGGTTCTTGGTCATGACATACCCCGGCGGTCTGCAAGGTGGGCCTTGACCTGCGTAACTGAGACTCTAGGTTTGTCCTCAGAAGCTCTGGGCCAGGTCACTATGAAGGGAAGTCATGAACTCTCTAGGAAGCTGGTCTTGGTTCCCAGACGGATATTTCTGATGAATGAGAGAACGCAAGTAGCCTCGGGGAAGGACCTCATCAAGGAGAGAAAACATTCCCCAAACCTCTGTCCTTTCCAAGAGGGACCTGCAACCAGAAGAAAGACGAATGCTCAGGAGTTTCTGGAATGGCCGAATGCTAGCTCGGAGTCCAGGGGCTCAGGATGCTATGTGTTCAACTTATTTATTCCTCCAAAACCCACTTGGTCCAATGCCACCACCACTCAGTGATGACGAAGTGCCAGCTGTACACCCACCCGATGGCTCCGTAGTTAGAGAAAACCTGATCTACAGTGGGCAATCAGGGTGCATGGTCTCCACCAGCCAGGCAGAAGACGTCCTTGAAAGGGCACGGGCATGGCTTTGCTCACAGTACTGTGCTCCCCACCGCGTGGCCTCGTAGAGTATTATCTTGATGCCACCGGGGACCAGCATGATATTCTGTAGGACAGTGTAGGAAGTGAGCTTTTAATTCCTTCCAGATTTTAAAAGTGGGCTTACAGTGTCTGCTGCTTATTGGAATAGAAGGAGATAAAAGATAATTTCTGGCTTGGTCACTGCAAACCATTCCAGTGTCCAGGCTGGTTTATTCTTGCCGGATGCTCACACCGGCTCCCCTGCTGCATCTGAGGTAGGATAGAGGTCCGGGCGTCAGAACCAGGCTTCTGAGAATGGTCAGGGAGTAAAGAGAGATTTCACTCTAGTGTCACCATGTCACAATGTGCCCTTCACAATCCTTTGTCCTTTTCCTGAATTACAGACGGAATAGGAGCAGACTCTCCTTATCCCCTGACCGGGCAGGAAGGTGAGAACAGTCAGGAGGCCCCAGGTCGATTCCCTGATACGAATGGTGGACCAGAGAAACTGTCGGGGGTGGGGGCAGACACCAAAGCCGTGGAAGCATCAGGGTGGGGGCTGCTCTCACAGCCCACTTAACAGGAGAGTTGGGTCTGTGCGGGGGACACTCGGGCCTTGGGAATGACAGCGAATAAGCTGATCTTGCTTCTGGGGAAGGAGCCCAGTCACCATGGGCTGTTTTATCAGCATTGTTCCTGGCAAAGCACGCGATCATTAGTCTGGAAATGGCCTCTTCCTCTCCTTCCTCCTCTTTCTCCTCTCCTTTTTCTTCTTCTTTTTCTCCTCCTCCTCCTCCTCTTCCTTCTCCACTTCTATTACAATGGTCAGGGAACACTGGAAGAGGAAGGACACCCAGCTGGTCCACCTCCCTGGTTACTCTTGGTGGCAGTGCCCTCCCTTGTGATTGGTGATCTCTCCTGGCCTGCTGGAGACCTACCAGGGTGGACCACTGGACAGTGACCGCTAACCTGAACCCCCTTTGAGGGGGTATCGGGCTGGGTGTGTGAGGCCTCCGTCGCCATCTGGAGGTATGAGGGTGTGGGGCTGGGCTCCTGAGGGTCCTGTGGGAATAAGGAAGCTGAAGGCGTGGCTCTCACTCCTGCCGCTGACCCCAATGTGCCCTCACTTCTGCGGGGTGTCCCTGTGACCCGTCGGGTGGGGAAGGAAATTTTGAGTGCGGCCGACAGTGGTGCAGTGGCTGTGCCGGTGCTGTGCCCTCCCTCGGGCTGGCCCTGGAGGACCCAGAGCGTTCCCCCTGCTGTGTGAAGAGCAGGCGCCCCATGCTGTCTCTGTTGGAAGAGAAGGCAGCCGGAGTGGAACCCGGACTCCTGCAGGGCACAGATGTGGAACGAGCAAGACGAGGGATAAAGAAAAAGATGGTGGGGCAGGCAGGTGGCACGCCAAGCCCAGCCTGGGCCACTTAGTGGCTTAGTGAGATCCTGTCTCAAAAAATATATATATAAAAATTGGGCAGGGGATGTAGCTTGGCATGGAGACTTTGGGTGCAGCCCCCAGTACAATAAAACAACAAAAACTGGGCGGAGGTGGAGAACATGGACAAGCCGACACTGCTTTCTGCCCCCAGCTATCGGCCTGCCCCTAGACACCCCACAGTCACTCAGGGAGCAGAGGGGGACAGGGTGAGCCGAGGGCTGGGAGGCCGGGTGCGGCAGCACAGTCACCCCCAGCAAGGATGGCACCTGCCAATAATCCTGTGAGCAATCTGCAGCACCATCGACCAACTAAGCCCTTGGTGTGTCTCCACCCGTCCCCCGCTGTGGGGCTGGCAACCTGTGTCTACCAGAGTGGATGCAAGAGCTGGATATGGCCCCACACGGCAGGAGCTTCCTGATCCTCCAGGCTCAGGGCGTTGGCTGATTTTGCAGAGAAACCTCGTGTTCATGTCACTCTGGCCTTGGAGGGTGGAGGCTTGACGACAGCACCAGTTTGGAGCAGCACCTGGCCAGGCCAGGGTGATGTCTGCGGGTCCCAGTGCCACCGGGCAGCACGCACAGTTAGTCACAGATGGCAGTGTCTCACCACAGCCGAAAGATAAGTGTCGGTCAGCAAAAGCAGTCGCAGAAGTGGAGCCCCTCATCACGTGCAGGCTGGGTTTGCTTCCAGAACACACGGCTTGGGCCCCCAGTGGCAGGCGGTTGGCCTTAGGGCAGGATGTTTGTCACAGGTCATGGCACTGGTGCCCCTGAGTGTAAGTCAGGACTGCCCCAGTCCCACGTGTCACCCAGGGCTCCCGAGCGACTGGTGGCTGACGTGGACTCCCTCGGGAGAGACAGCTGGCTTCACCACTGAGCAGGGCAGGCTGGGACAGCAGCATCCCTGGAGCTCACGGCCCCTCTGTGCTCTTCTGCCCCCGGGCTTGAGAAGGAGCCGCTTGGGGATGAGGCTTAGTCACCCACCAGATGGGACGGGTGGTGTGGAGGGAGGCAGTGAGCACCGTGCTGGCCCCGCGGCCAGGCGAGGGCCACGCTGTCACCTGAGGCTCTGTCCCTCCTCCTCGTACTAAGTGAGCATTTCAGTTTTGCAGCCAAGTGACAGTGCTGTGAAGGACGTGGAGGAGACCTCAAGGACACACACCCAGGAGTGTCGCAGGAAACCAGGCTAGTCTTAGGGTCACCCAGAGAGTGATTTAGTTTATGGCAGTCAGTGTAGTGGGCTTTGCCTCCCTCACCCAGGGGACTCTCTAGGACTGGGTCCTGTCTTGACGGTGGGTGCTTGGGGAAGGGGCAGTGACCCGCTCTCCTGCAGAGGAGATGACCCAGCAGACGCCCGCATTCTGGACCACCAGCCACAAGGCTGACGGTGCCCCGAATTTTGTGGTAGTTATCTTCTCTCCACCATGTTCCAACTGTCTGTCTGAGGTGACCCCAGCTGGGTGGCTGCTGCTCTCAGGCTCTGAACCTCGATGCCAGTGACACAGGCCAGGCTCGGGGTGGAGCAGGCCACTGAGGTCAAGGTAGGGCGGTTATGGGGGTGTGCTGGCTCCACTGGGCACAGCACCTCCCACACAGCTTTGGATTCTGCTGCTGCCTCCCGCCCCATGTCCTCTCCTTGCCTGTTCGACGCTGGCACCGGTTCACTTTCTGATCCTCCCACGCGCATTCCAGTCCAGTGTGAGCAGCTGGCACAGACCCCTGAAGTCTCCCGTACCCTGTCTTCCCTGTGGTCCATGGAGGGGACCGCCCTAGGGAACAGCGTGGGTGAGCAGGCAGCACGGGCAGGCCCAGCCCACATTCCCGTCCCTCAGATCTTTGAGCTCCCTGTTCCCATGATAGCAAGGAATGTGCAGACTCTGATGCCACCCACCTGGGCCAGCTTTCAGCCACCCCGCCCACTGTTAGATCTGTAGCCAGCTGCGGCCTCTGGAGATGCAGCCCTGCTGTCTGTCCGGGCTCATCTGACATCGTGTCCTGCATGGTCGGTGGAGTCCTCGTGGCCCACGTCCTCAGATCCTCGCAGCAGCCGGGTGTGTAATGGGTGCAAGCACATGCTGCCGTGTCTGCTTTTAGACGCGCCTTCCCCGGAGCTGCGGCTCACGAGGACAGGTCGCTGGGGCTGAGGACGCCACGGCCATGACCTCGACAGGCTTGCAGCCCCAGTTGCTGATTTTCTGAACCGTCTGTCTAGCGCTGCAAGCCTCAGGTGTCCTTCTGCCTGCTTGTCTCCTGATGAGTCAGAAATCAGCACCAGAAGCAAGCTGCCAGCCACAGACTCTCACAGGGACCAGGGACCGCTTGGAAGTCGTTGAAGGACTCAGATGGGAAGGATTGCTTTCCAGGGCATGGAGCCCACCTACGGGGGATGCAGTGGCCACACACCAACTGGATGTCACCCATGGTCCACCCGTGGTTCTACGGAAGAAGGTAGCCAGCGTCCGCCCAGGAGCCTGGTCTCTGGTTCCCGATGACCAGGGTGGAAGCTGTCTGAACAGTGCTGGCTCCAGGTTACCAAGACACTCAAGTCCCGAGTGTCTTTCAAGGTGCAAGGTAACACTCAGAGCCTTCATGTCACCGTGGTAAAAGATTTGTCACCATCTGTCACTCAGGAAGAAGACCTGCTAAAAAATAGTCCAGGGTGATTACAGCCTTAAAGCAGGGAGCTCACAGCTCACCTGCCTTCCAATGCCAAACCTCACTGCTTGGACTTTTCTCCAGGGCGGCCACTTAGGGGACTCAGTAGACAGCACATGTGCCCGCATCTAAAAGTCAAGCCTTCAGGCTGCTGACACGTTCCACCAGAGGGGCTGGGGACACACAGACCAGACCACGAGGGTCTGCTGAGGGTCAGAGGCAGCACCATTTGGGGGAAAAACTGATGTTAAAAACTCAGGAGACAGCTAAAAAGTAGTCTCCCTTCCAGAGAAAGTCCTTGCATTGGACACTGAAGGTGCTTATCAGGAGAGGGATGATTTTGGCCAGCATTTAACAGGTTTCTGGTAGAACGGGGACAAATGTATAGGACAGAGGAATAGTCACCCTTCACCCACGACTGCACCCACGGTTGCTAGCATGCTTGCTGGCCTTTGTCGGCCTGCTCGAGTGTCCTCTTTCTGCCCAGTGGCCAGAGTTGTTCTGCTTCCTCCGCTAGGCAGGGGCTGGGCATTCTCCACTGTCTTATTGGACAGTCCTCAGCATCTTAACCCGGGGATGGGGGGAATGCCTCTGAGGGCCCCGGATCACTAGGCCCAGCTGTGGCCGGGGAGAGTTTGAAGGGACTTCCCCGGCTTATTCCCTGCGAGCTTCATGCGAGCTTCATGCCGTAACTCACCGTCTGTGACTTCGCCATCTCAGCATACTCACTTTGCTACAGAAAACGGGATGACAAATAGGCAGTAGACGGTAGTCAGTCTCAAAGGGTACCTGAGGTCCAGGACATCAGCAAGTGTTAGGAAAAAGGAAAAGAAGGAAGAAACGGAGGTCCGAGCCCCACAGGACAGGTTTATTTAGAACGAACCCGAGAGGGACTGCGCCGGCACCAGAGACCGGGCCAGCTGCTCTCGTACAGGCTGTGGGCTCTTCTGTAGGGTCACAGCGAGGCGAGTTCAGTGAAAGGAGGTCGCGGCTCCCCGCCAAGAACAAGGCCTGGGAGAGCACAAGCCACAGTGGTTGCCCAAGGACGAGGCCTGGGAAAGTGCAGGGGGTGGGGGCTGCTATCAGCAGCAGGGCTGATGATGTTATGGGTCCACACGAGCAGCTGCGCCGGGAGGGGGAGGTTTTGGGGGGGTCTCCATCAGGATGACGGCGGCAGATTCCTTCAGTGAGCAAGCAGCTGGTGACACATGCTCCGAAGTCACGCACGTGTCACACATGGGGAGCTGGTTCCTGCTCAGATGTGTTAAAAACAGGGAGTATAAGTGGGGCACTGTGCCTCAAACTAGCGTGTCCCTGGTGTATGACAGGGACTGAGAGATGACAGCAGCACCCGCCCCTCTGGACAGATGGCTCAGTCCCCCACCCGGGCCCAGCGTGCACCCCAAAGCCAGCCTGGCACACGCCCTGAAGAGCAGGTCACTGCATTTACCGCATCACGCAGGCCGAGGGGTGCTGCTGGCTGCAGGCGCTTCTGTAGGTGGACCCCTCGGTGGAGCCCGACCCCAGCCCAGGTCGGCGTTTGTCACCGTATGGTCTGAGAGGGAGGCCGAGGGGGATGGAGGTGGACATGGACTTCGCCTGGTGTGCGGACAGTCAGGCTTGCCCCTCACCTGCTGCCTCCCATCCACGTGTTTTAGCCCAGAGCATGTCAAACCCAGGAGATAACCTTCATCTCCCCAAATGTCCACATCCCTAGTTCTGCTGGTGACACTCAGAAATGTCGGCGTTTACATTTCCCCACACGGCCTCAAGCAGGAACTTCCTTGGAAGAGGTGGCAAGTGATTGTCCAATGGCGGAAAGACAGAGCCTCTTCGGAACGACTTATGTCATTTAAGTACGTACGGGAATCCCCAAATGAAGTGATGAGAAAGAGCTGTGCTTGCCACATGGGCCTGGACGCCTCATCCGAATTCATATACGCTTAGCATTCTGTCGCACATTTCAACACGTGCTTCTAGAGGTGCCTTCCAGCTCTCTAAATACCAGACTTCCGCTCTTTATGGAGGGCTGAGAAATGAGAGCAGGGACAGGAGCGTGGCCCTGTTGCTGGAGGGCGACAGGTTCCCAGAAGCGCTGAGGGGTTTCTGCGGTTGCTGCCTTTAATTAGCACTGCTGGGATTGAGCTCAGCAGTTCTGAAGACAAAGCGAGCACCCAGGAAAACCCAGCGTGTCGACAAAGTGTAGGCACCGTCCTGGCAGACAGCGGTCACGCCTGCGTGGTGTGAGTTAGCTTCAGGGCCTGGCTGGGAAATTAGCGGGGTCAATGAATATAAAATAAGCAATCCTGATCTGCAGAGTGTCCCAGCGCCTGGCCATGGAGGGTCCCAAACGTCCATCCATTCTAAGACCTTCGGTCCTCAAAGTGCTTGTGAGGCATTTGGGTGGCCTGGCCAGCACCCAGGGGTCCAGGGAAGTCTGGAAGATGACCTCAGTGTCCAGAGAGCTTGTACGCTTCCTCGTGGGGGCACGACATGGGCTGCAGAGCCCCGTTCCTGTGTGGCCGCTGCCAGTGTGGTCTTAAAACAGGACCACGCAGGACTGAAGCATTGCCAGCCCGGAGACGGACTGAGGAAGGTTTGAGATGGAGGCTTCAGCCAGGGTGAGACGAGTGTCAATCAAGAGGCTTGACTACCTTCCTGCCTTTTGCTTCAATGACACACGAACTTCCTACTTGTTTCCTTCCTTCTCTTTCCTTTTTCTTGGACATTGATCAGAAGTAGCTTTCTCGGCTGGCCTCGAAAGTTACTTAGGACTTGAGTGTCTACTACTTGCCATGATTAAAATTTCCATCTGTCCTAATCATGGTGCTGTGTGGCTCTGTGTGGTGTCTGATAACTCACAGAATGTGTTGATGCTTTGTGGAGACCAGGAATCTGGGTTTGTAGCACCCCGTGTCTCCCTGCATGGATCATCTCTGGGCACTTCTGGGTATGGACCACACTTTCAAAAAGCCAGCTCTCAGCTGAGCAAGGCCGCACATGCCTAGAATCCCAGCACTTGGGAGGTCGAAGCAGGAGGATTGTGATGACCTCGAGACCAGCCAGCTCTCCGCCTTGCTGTGAACTGGGTTCATCACCCTCTCCATTTCCTGTGTTCTCCACGCAGCCTCCCCTGCAGCCCTTTGCATCTCTCTGCCTTGAGGTTGGCCACGCACATCTGAGCTGATCTGAAACCTCATGATCTGGCACATGCCCAGTGCAAGAGCTTGCCCTTGGGGTCACTGGACTGAGACTGGTGAACCTTGAAGGTTGGAGCTGGGTTGTCCAGGCAGGTGGCAATTGGGACTTCTGGTTGTGCTGTCCCAGCACGTGAGAGTGCAAGTCACTTCTGCTGGCGGCCTCTCTTCAAGGCCACGGAGTCTTCTTCCCTAGGAGCTGCTGAGGTCCTGCGCTGTGTAAAGCACTTAGAAGAGCATCTGGTGCCCCCGTAGCTCCAGGGCCCATGAGCAGGAGTGACTATCTGTACACCACCTGGGGGTCCCTGCACACAGGGACCTCCTGCACCTGAGACACCAGTACCCAGTCACCTCCGCAGCCATTCACTGTGGCGCCATATCCACCAGGGCACCCATCTACCATAGCACTGTCCCCCACAGCACCCGTTCACCTCCCACTATGTTCACCACAGTACATGTTCACTATAGCGCCATTCACCACAGCACTGTTTAAATATTTGTTGAATAAATGGATGAAAAATTATTTAAAGGAGAAAATAAATTGGTCCCAAGGGTGAACCTATTTCTAAAATGCAGAGAGGCCACTGAGGGGAACTGAGAAGATGCGCTCTGTGTGCCAGCACGTGACTGTTCTGAATGCCGTGCGTGCAGCTCTCTCTTCTCAGGTTTTATTGGAGATGCATACGAGACCGTCACGTAGTTCCGGGAGCTGCTTGGAACTCTGGCTTCTGGCTGTCAGCAGCTCTTCGTTGCCTTGTGGCAGTCTGCAGAATACTTCCTCCAGCTCCAAAGCCCTTTCCGCACGGGCCACACTTTATCTGCCATTTATCACCGTGCCGGGCGCAGTTCATCATTCTTGAAAGCACAGACTGACTTGAATTTCGACCCTTGGTGGGTATGAGGTTTGGACTGACTTGAATTCCGACCCTTGGTGGGTATGAGGTTTGGACTGACTTGAATTCCGACCCTTGGTGGGTATGAGGTTTGGACTGACTTGAATTCCGACCCTTGG